>JAMZAV010011983.1:0-19334 GCA_024449915.1 Sweltsa coloradensis
ACGTGAGACCTGAAACTTGTTTGGCCACCCGCTCTTTTTTAGACCCCCCATTGTTAGACGTACTGTTGGCGGTTACCCTTACATAGGGTCACCAAAACGCATCGATTCTTCGAATAAGTTTCAAATAGTAAAATAAAGTTAGAAAAAGACCAACTCCCTAGCCCTAGTCGGCCACTCCGGAATAGACGGAGGCTCCACGACCATGATGGCTCTCGTAGGGTGGGTCACCACGCTGGCACTACACGTGCACCCTCGGACTCAACCGTCCGGTTCCAAAGCGTGACCCACTGTGATCGAGGTGGATGCTCCTTGCTGCCTCGCCTCGTCCGGGGTTTCTTCTCGGCCTCGCCATCCGGTCACGTGTGTCTCTCTGGACACCGCCATTGGTCAGTCTTCTTGGTTCAAACTTCCGCGGGTCATCCTAGGCTCGCGATTCGTCGACTACAAACTCAACAAAATACACATTTCCGTTGGGTTTTGGTCACCGACGTTGCCATTTATGCTTGCCGCATTCCTCAACCCTTGCTCGCTGCCGTCGAAAGCTGAAGCCAACGCACTTTTCCAGGACGTTCCGAATTCAGCATGGGGTGACGTCACTTCTAGGCCACTCTGGTAAACCCGAAACCAAAAACATGAGCCTCGGCTCCACAACTTCACATTCCACACTTTCAACCCTAAGGTTGGCCCTTGCATGCCTAGATGCAGATTCACACTGGCTTGAACACTTGTTAGAAAAATATGACTTAAAGCCTTGAAAATATTGAAAGCTCCACATGATATGAAATACATAGACAGATTTATAAGCAGCAAAAATATAAAAATACAAGGGGTAGGGCTGTAACGTTACAGTATTGTGTTGTGTTGTGTGCAACCGACCACTGGCTATCCAAAAGTTTGCGGCGAGGTCTAGTATCTACCACTTGTTTTTACTGTGATTACTGTTGCACGAGTAGGCAAATATTGTTTAAGCTAGTATAACCGAAAACAAAGTTTACACGTATTTGCCTATCTCTAATGGATGCCTCGTAGACCATTAACCCATTATCATACTACGATTTATGCACAAAATTTGTTTTTTGCGTTTGAATAACATGACTGATAGGCCTAATCACAATATAGATTGGATGGGTAATATTGTTCAAATTGGTGGTATTGATACTATTGATAAGACTGTCATTGATATTGATTAGGGGTGTGCGAGTAGCACATTTTGAATTCGAGTCGAGTATTCCTTTAAATACTCGAGTATCGAGTCGAGTCGAGTCGAGTATTCATTTCAAAATTTAATTTTTTAAATTTAGTCGGTCCACTTGGAACACAACGATTTTTCTGTTGTAAACATATAAAAAAATACATCATTGTACTTGTATCAGGCTATTGAGGCCTTCCTGCCCTTTGTGCTGGTCAATTTCAATAAAATTATAATTATACAGTATGTTATCTATAGTTCCTGGCCCCATAACAATACTGCTGCGATGTTTTTATCCGAAAAAAAAATCCTCCAAATTTGCACTCGCATTATAATATTCGCGGTCTAGGCATCTCCAATGCTATTTCAGCACATTTGAATATTCCGCGCCCTTGAATGGTTCCAGCAGAGTCAATAAAGAAGTTACCTAACCTTCTTTATTGACTCTTAGCTGCTACACTTGCATCAAAGCAAAGATGGAAAATTGAAGGGAGAGACATAAAACATGTCAAACTACGCCAACTACGATTTTAAAATACGTAAAAAGTGCATTAATGGAATGTTCACTGGCATTCTTTCTTCTCGATAGTTGATCTGAAATATTAGTGATATAGACGCAACGAAACCAATAAAGGATATTTGTTTTCGACGCCGTGTAGGCCTAGGTAAGGCCTAGGCCTAGCCCCTAGTCCTATTCCCGGTTCCCGCATCCAAGTCTCTGTTGTTGTTTATTGGATGAGCGAGCGAGCGTAGCGAGCGGAAGCTAAGACTTCAATTTCACTGGACCCCCCAAAAAATTTTAGCTCGGGTGTTTTTTTTTTTTTTTTTTTTTTTTTTTTTTTTTTTTTTTTTTTCCGTCTGTTTGTTCGATCGATTCCGGGCAAACGGCAATAGGGCGATCTTGATGAAAATTTGACCGGACCTTCGTTTTCTCTGAACTTAGAGGTGTATTGTTTTTGGGTACAATCGAAGAAATATTTCTCATAAATATCGTACTTTTACGATTTTTTTCGATTTTTAGTGCGATATTTTCGTGACATTTGGGCCGATTCTGACCAAACGGAGGGGCTAGAACGTTCATATTTCACATGGACATTAAGATTATGGTGATGTAGTACCTTTTGAAAGAAAAGTTGAAAAGTTAGCTAAAATCCATAGAAATAAAGGTTTTAATATTAGTTTTTTAAATTTTTAGTGCGATATTTTCGTCACATTTGGGCCGATTCTGACCAAACGGGTGGGGCTACAACAATCAGATTTCACATGGACATTAAGGTTATGGTGATGTAGTACCTTTTGAAAGAAAAAGATGAAAAAAAAATTAGTCAGAATCTACAGAAATAAAGGTTTTAATATGAGTTTTTTGAAGTTTATAATACCAATTAACAAATAACAATAGAAACTTGACAACAATCACCTCCACAATGCATTCAAAAAGCACTTGCAAAGGAAAGGCAAACAAACGCACAAAACGCAAAAAAAAACTTACAAAAAAACGCTCATCCATCAACGCGGCGGGACTTTAGCGTTTTCCTAGTCGTAATAATATTTTTGAAAGCACGCAGTCTCTAGGGCCAAGGCCTACTTTTTGCCGTCACAGTACACACGTAGTAGGCCTCCCAGGTCCCTGTACGTAGGCCTAGCTCTACTGTGATGATGGTTCTTTCAGTTTTCATAGGATTTCATATATTTAAAACTCGACTCGAAAACTTCGAGCCTAAAACCAAACTCGACTCGATGTCGAGTATAAAAAAAAACTCGACATTTCGAGTACTCGCACACCCCTAATATTGATAATTATTGGCCATCTGTTGGGCACCGTTGTGCGTACACAAATTAATGATTAGCAAGTTTTCTTTGAGTTAACTGTGCCTGCAAATGAGCAGTCGTGCATCTAGGCCAAGTGAGTGCAATAACCAATGAGTAGCCTACCTATTTGTTTGTTCTCATTCTAGACTGACATCATGATCATCGGTATTGACTCGTACCACGACGCTTCCAAACGTGGCAACAGTGTGGGAGGTTTTGTTGCATCGATAAACCCACAACTGACAAAGTGGTATAGTCGGGTCGCCATACAGGAACCCAAACAAGAGCTTATGGACAACCTCAAGATAAATTTTGTCATGGCCTTGAAGAAATACCACCAGGTATGATATTTGGCCAGGATTTAAAATTGTTGAGAAGAACCTTGCCAATACTGCCAACATTAACATTTCACTAATTTTGTACTTTTTTTCTCGTTTCAGATGAACAACAAATACCCTGATAGAATCATCATTTACCGCGATGGTGTGGGCGATGGTCAACTCCGTCAATCACGCGACTTCGAAGTTATGCAGTTCAAGACGTGCTTCAAGACGGTCCATGCTGAGTACAACCCTAAGATGAGCATGGTGATATGCCAGAAGCGTATCAACACTCGCATCTACGCCGTCCTCGTGAGTCATATCACCATCGGCAATAGGATTTAATTACCACTTGCGTAATCAAGTTTAAATTTTGTTTGACTCTGTTCCAGTGAAAGTTTGTTCCAACAATCACGGATGAAACAAATTCCTGTTTCTAGCGTCGATTTCATTAATTCGAAGTTTAAACCATTGTTAAAATTTCCCACCATAACTGCATTTAGTAGTATTACACTTTATCATTGTATACATACAGTCTATGCAGGGAATGAAACAGCACTAGATTTTTGAAAAGAACATCCGTGAATAGACTCGATTTTGGTCAGCTATTACCTAGACAATGCCACAAAAGAACCGAAGGGTTTGACTAATCTTCTCAAGCGCCACGCGTTTGCCTTCATTGCTTACAGGTAGTGATGACGACGATTAATTGTTAACCGGTTAGGAACCGGTTAATTTTTGTAACCGGTTACGTGAACAATAACCGGATAATTTATTGGCGATGTAATGTGAAATTTCTTTCTTTGTTTTTACCGCGCGTGAGATAAAGAGAACCGACCTTGCCCTGTTGTTATTTACTGGTCCGAGTGCCGCCCGCTTTGACAGCTCAACACGTGCCGCCGAACACATGGGTAATGCAGTCCCTTTCCTCAACCCTCATTAGCAGCCGTCTGGCAATGTGAGAAGGTCGAGTGGCTCTTCGTTCGCCCCCACCCCCCTCCCCCTCCCACCCATACGATCGTAGTATTTCAGCACTGCCGACAAACGCAACCCGATACTTGACCTGGCCTACCCACTTCGCTACCGACCGCCCTCTTTTCCCGACGAGCTTGAATGAGCATGATTCAAGTACATGTTTCATGTTTCTATGCCAAAGGGATTGGATACACAAAGTCTGTCTATGCCATGCGATCATTTTATTGTAAGTGACGAAATCGACAGCAGTCTTCAGTAACCAGCTTCAGTTTCACAAGTGTTGTATTGACAGCATCATTGATTTAAAAACAATGATCTTGCAATTATTATCGCGTTCGAAAAACACTGCACTTCTGGAGAGTGAAACTACAGATAATAGAGTTTACACCACGTAGTGTACTCTGGTATCTGTGGTGCAACATTGGTTGTGTCTGAGCTGGCCGGCCGGCCCGTGTCCATCACTGGCAGCGCGAGTGGGAGAGGAGGGGTAACCGGTCTTCTAGGCAGCGGGCGGGGTGGGGAAGTGAACCTTCACAAAAGATCGCGCTCGATGGCTTCTTCGTCTGTCGCCGGTCGGTGTTCAAAAAGGCGAAAATGATGCTTTGGGTAAATTTAACATTGAGAAACACAACATTTTGAACGATACGGTGAGGAAAACGATCGATTGTGGAACAGTGGATGCGGGAATTTTTAACATAGCTTTTGCAAAAACTTTTCAAATATAGCGATCATGGCGGGAAAACGGACGATGCGGGAACAATCCATAGGGGTTTTACTGCATTTTATTTACTACGTAATAAACTTGGCGTGTGCACATTGAATTGAGATAAAAAGATTAAAATGTTGTTTGTTGTTTATTTTTACGTCTGGAAGATTTGATGGAATTTCCAGCTGCTCAAAATGTTTTTTTCCGCTCGTGCGATTTATTTCAAGGAACAGATAATACACAGAATAAATACCCCTCCCCTTCCCGCGCGAGGTCGGCCGCCTAGATGTCGCGTAAACGATGCTGGCTAAACTACACTCGTCTTTGACAGTCTTTGTGAAGGTGAAGGTGAAGGTCGTTCTCTATGAAGTACGATTTCAGCATGTTTAAATATTCAACGGCATTATTTAAGTTTCCAATATTTATTGTGTGACACTGACAGCATTCAGAGATAAAATACGTAGCGGGCGGGCGCGAGCACTTATGAATGATCTGATTACGTAAGTTCGGCATGAGGGGGGGGGGGCACTGAGATAGCGACGAGGCAAGAGACCTTGAGCTGCCTACGATCCGATATCGGTGACACAGATGTGCCACATAAGCAATTTCGTAATCGGTGCTTGATGTTACTCCCGGCTACTCCCGCTTGCGATTGCACAACACGAAGCGAGCGCCGATAATGCGTGATTTACGCGTTTTTGAAAATAAACTGGTTAAAAACCGGTTTTTACAACCGGTTAAGAGAAACCTTAACCGTCGTCATCACTACTTACAGGGTTGTAAGGTTCAAACATGTATTTTGTATTTATATTAAATGAGGTTCAGTCAGTAAAGCAAACCTGGCAACAGCAATGCGGTGGGTCCAACTGGCGAGCGCCGCATAAAGAGAGGGTATGATGACACTTAACTCTATTGCCTGTCAATCGCTTCTTTGAACCCAAATATCTTTTCAGAATACTGGTGCTGTTCTATTCCATGCATAGGCTTTACCATTTTTTGGCCAAAATCAGATTGTATCGTTTTGTGTTTAAATGTAAGTTGTCTATTACTATTAGACTAATTTTTCATTACAAATGAAAACTCCAAATTTAGGGATTTGATGGGGATGGAAATACAATATACTCTCGATTGTAGGTCGCACATAGAATTGGAAATTGCAAGGCATAAAACTGGGGTGAGACCTATACTCACTCGCATGCAAAAAGTTTTAAGTCCTACCCGGCTGGAGGTGCCGGGTCTATGTGCGCATAAAAAAGGATTGCCCGAGCGCGATGCACTACACAATTGGGAGTGAGGTATACATTTTGTATGCAATAATAAGAATTTACTGATATTGAATCAAAGTGAATTCAAAGTTGTCATAAAATTACATACCACTGCACAAGCCTTACCAACTGTGTAATGTTTTAGCAGCATCCTAGGACTTCTTTGGATACCAGGTTGATGTGTATGTTGAAGGGTTACTAACTTGATTTTTATTTGAATTTTTAAAAGGTTAATTGCACGATATTGTGTCTACCCATACCCACACCCCACATGTTACAATAGTGCGACCTACAATCGAGTAAATACTAAATATGGTAGATACTACTACAAAATGCTACATTTGCTAAGAATGAAAAATAATAAATATCGTTCAGTTACTAAATATTTTTAAAATTTACAGAACAATACGCTTGACAATCCTCCCCCTGGCACAATCATGGACCACACGATAACACGGAGGAACTGGTATGATTTCTTCTTGGTGTCACAGCATGTGCGACAGGTAATTATTGTAATCAAATAAATTCTTTGACTAAAATTAGATCAGACTTTCTTTAATTTTCTTTCATTGGAATGTCTGCTACTGGTAGCTCGAGGCAAATGAGTAGCACTAGGTATTTTTTTAACAAAATGTGGAAAAGGCCTTGGCAGAAGAGTGGATTGTGTGCACACACCTACTACTTAGTTAGGTCATAATCATGAGTTCCGTGACCACTTTTTCGCAAGGATGGTTTGACGATTGATTTGACTACTATGGACCATTTAGAAAAAAATAAGCCCCCATGTCCCTCCCAAAAATCCCGGCAATTTTTACTAGAGGCCAAAATCCAATATGGCTGCCGGGCACACTCTTGAAAAATTAAATTTTGAACCAGAGCAAGTAGAATCAAGTGCAAAGACATTTTTTTGTTTAAAATGACCACAAGGATTCTGAATATGATATTAGTTTGACGCTACGACGCCATTTTGAACCAGAAATACAAGATGGCCACCGGCGCCATTGTGGAAAATTAAGTTTTGAACCAGAGCATCTAGAATCAAGCACAAATACACTTTTTCTTGTAAATAGACCACAGGGATTCAGAATATGACGTTAATTTGACGTTACGATATCATTTTGACTCATAAATCCAAAATGGCCGCCATCCAGTGTAGCAAAAGTTTTACGTTTGTACTTAAGCAAGTACTCACACAAGGATCTCTTGCTGTAAAGTACCATAATTTTACCATGAGATGGTATTTCAGTAAATTTTCTTTTACAAATGACACCGCAACCTCGACCGCAACGTAAATAAAAACAGAATTTAAGACGTCATAAATTGTCTTTTTTGAAAATTAACGTTATTTTACCACTGTAACACTGTTTGACTTGATGATAGTGTCAACCTCAGACTGGTCAAAGCTGTAGTTCCTCATTAGTTGTTTGGTTGACCAGTTGGTGCAGTAGGAACCAACAGAGTATAGACAATCATTGTATCAACCCTCTCTGAAAGGTCTGTCAGATAGTCGCATATCAGTTTTTGCAGCGGCCGTCGCTATACACAGCAGCGTTCTGAATGCTCGGGCACATGGGAAAGGGTCGCTTATTTTCATGTACCTACATATTGGGGATATGTGCCTTACACTGTACCCGAAGGTCCTGTTCATGGTTCAATATCTTTAGTTGAGTACGGGGCATCGTAAGGGTCATTCACACATATGGTACGCTCAGCATCTCTATGGCCGGCAAGGATGATGGATGACACCTTATGGACATAATCCGACCACTTAAATGGGGTGCCATATTGCGTCTGTCGTTCTTCTGCTGATGGAGTTGCAATCCTCCACAACATGCCCACGTCGATGAGAGCGGTTTAAGGTTCCTGCAGATCTACAGATTGCAGAGAGTCTCTGAATGAGCTTCCTTTACTGTGTCTTCCTGTATGTGCCGTTAAGAGTTGAATAGGGCCATACATTCATCGACGAAACGATGTTCCAGCCACTCAGCAAGGTCCACGAGTTTACTGACATCAACCGGGTCGATTACTGACTTGAGAGCGCTCTGCTCCATTTCAGCAGCTCTCACTTTAAGTACGTCCCCATGCTTGTCCGTTTCTGTCATCTTGGCAAACGTTTACCGCTTGGTCAAGAAGAAGGGTGCATAAAGGGAGGTATTCTTTCTTAACATCCAATCTTGCAAGAATCTGGTTAACTTTTCCTCTCCCGCAGCATAGGCAGAGTTCCAATCTGCAACGCGCTCATCAGAGGCAGGCATGGCGGACTGTAGACACCCACCTGTATATAGGTGGGTGAAGCTTGGTTGAATGGACAGGAGTCAAACTCGTGCATGCATGCGACTTTATCCTGCATGCATTGCTCATCTTCTCTCATCCGTTTCGGACCGCATTCCACGTGCTTCAACTTTGAATTTTTTTTTTTATTTTTGGCCATGGCGTTATCAGCCGCTCGGACCCGGGCCACATTATTCACATTTCTGGAGTGCACCAGCTGCTGTTTCTCATTCTGGAGGATGGAGAGCCAGCCAGACTTCATGTTGCTGACCTTGTTCATGGAGCATTCTATCCACATGTCCCAGGCCATAAAGTAGGGGTTGCCTAAAGAGATTGAGTGAAGTCAGTATGAAAGAAGCCGACCTGATCAAAGAAGCGAGCTGTCAGCATCGTCCAGAAGTCAGAAAGTCATCTTCCATACCTATCTTTGTACGCAACCAACCACGGCAGCATGGCGCTGCACTAGGGCCAGTTGAAGAGAGCTATAAGATGATGATGACAGCAACCTGAAGGTGAAAATTTTACTGAGAAAGCAGGTATTACATGGAATCGTCTGATTCCGAACAAAGTATGGCAGGATGCCTCGATTCAGACTGAGATCATACTTCTCGGGGGCACATTTGGTCTTAATCACCACGTTACAGTGGTAAAATAACGTTAATTTCCAACGAAAGACAATTTGTGACTTCATAAATTCGGCTTATATTTACGTTGTAAAGTCATTTGTAATAGAAAATTTACTGAAATACCATCGCATGGTAAAATCATGGTACTTTACAGCAAGAGATCCTTGTGTGAGTACTTGCTTAAGTACAAATGTAAAACTTTTGCTACACTGGATGGCGGCCATTTTGGATTTATGAGTCAAAATGATATTGTAACGTCAAATTAACGTCATATTCTGAATCCGTGTGGTCTATTTACAAGAAAAAGTGTATTTGTACTTGATTCTAGATGCTCTGGTTCAAAACTTAATTTTCCACAATGGCGCCGGTGGCCATCTTGTATTTCTGGTTCAAAATGGCGTCGTAGCGTCAAACTAATATCATATTCAGAATCCTTGTGGTCAGTTTAAACAAAAAAATGTTTTTGCACTTGATTCTACTTTCTCTGGTTTAAAATTTAATTTTTCAATAGTGTGCCCGGCAGCCATATTGGATTTTGGCCTCTAGTAAAAATTGCCAGGATGTTTGGGAGGGACACGGGGGCTTATTTTTTTCTAAATGGTCCATAGTAGTCAAATCAATCGTCAAACCATCCTTGCGAAAAGTGGTCACGGAACTCATGATTATGCCCAGGGCCAGGAGATTATGGAGATCGCGATAATCACGAAATAATGAAATATGTATTTTTTTCTTCAAATGAGTACAAGACATAATAGTTAGACCCCAAAAATATGCATTTAAAAATCGCGACGAGTCGCGAAAATCGTTAATAATCGCGAAATTTACCATTTATGACGATATAATTACGAAATTCAACAAAACTGCAAAAAACTGTGGCTAAAAATCGTTTTTTCCGGCAATTTTTACGTAAATTTGAAATTAGGTCCATTATTTTTCTCGTTGACTGTACCACACTCGTAAAGCACCGATCAGCTGGAGCGAGCTGCACAGCCTGTTGGCGCTATCTGTTGAGCGCACACGGTAAACTCGCTACGTTCAACAGATTAGCCGCTTGGCGCGCTGAAGTCGCACTGACGCATCGACGTGATTATCGACCTTATCGACCACGTCAAGATCTAAAGATTTTTAACAGTCGCCAAATAAACTTAAATGGCCGTTTCTTGTCGTTTTGCGTGAGCAAGTTTTCTTCCAGCGTGGTTCTAAAGATGGGTCGCACACACATCAAAGTTACAGCTACCTCGCGAGCTGAACATTATTCTAAGGAGGGGTTTTACGTTAGCGGGAAAAACATCCTGTTTTGTAAATATTGTGACATTCGTCTAGAGAACACCCTGGGCAAACAGAAAAAGGCGCGGGAGGACAAGCTCGAGTTTATAATTGATACAACTAAAATGGTTTTGAAGGAAAGCTTTAATTTCCGATGAAATAGGCCCTACTACTTCATATTATAGGCCTAGACTAGGGCCTAGCCCAAGCCCTATTTAGGTTTAGATTTTGGCTGAGCTAGGTTGTAGGCCTAAGCTTACTTGCTGACTGTGGGGGGAGGGGGGAGAGCCTGGGCTGGGTAGGCCTACCCTAGGCCTAGCCAAGTCAAACATCCATGATAGGCCCCTGCCTGTTGTTTAACTCTAGCCAAGTTAGGGCCTAGGGCCTATTTGGGTTAAGATTTACTGAGCTATATAGTAAGCCCCTGCCTATGTAACTCTAGGCCTACTTAAGATAACTGTTAGGAAAGGCCTTGGCTAAGCCTAGTTATTTTGCCTAGGCCTGGGGATATAATGGGCAGGGTGTGGCCTTGATCCAGGTCTAACAAACAGTGACAACAAGGTCTTTCTTTTGTATTGGCCTAAGCCTACTGAAGCTATGCAAGTCCGCATGTAAAAAAAAATATTAAAAACGCACATGTTTAGCGAATTTATGTGTATTGGTACATTTTTCAACAATCCCGCCCAACTTCCGCTTTTTCACATTTTAATTACGAAATTTGTGCAAAACAATTTCCATAATCTCCTGGCCCTGATTATGACCTAACTAACTACTTAGATTAACTTTATTAAGTTCAATTTTGAGTTCATCAACTCGGTTACCAAACATTTACAACAATAACCACATATTCTGCACAAATGCAGGGCACTGACAAGAGTCAACAACAACCTTGGTATTTTCTTATGCGCTCTTTGAATTCAGAGACATTTCTAGGCAATGGATTTACAACTCTTTCATCCAAACCATTCCAACTCTTGGTCACAGAACCAAGAAAGGAGTGTTTACCTACATCCGTGTTACATTTGTGAACAAATATCTTCATACTATGATCTTTTCTACCTCTAAATGGTGCAAAAATAATCTTTTTATTTAGGTCATCCCAAGCCGGTTGACCTGTAAATACTTTGTAAAAAGCACACAGTTTAGCATTTATTCTACGTTCATGTTTTTTTCACGTTTTATTTATTATTTTATCTCCAAAACACCAAATACCTATTAGCAGGGCTGCCGTTTTTACAGATATTTAGGGTTCAAAACGGATAAACGGATTTTTAGTCTTATTTACGGATATTTCGTTAATTACGTTTTCTATGCCTATTTTCGTGTATTTGAGCCGTGTCCCACACATTGTAGGAACTGCTTCTGTGGAGGAACAGCCAAGCACAGTTGCTTTTTCGGAGGATGCAAGTTAAATTGAACAGCCAAGAACAAACAATGGAGAGTGGAGCCTACAAAATGGTTTTCTTTTGTTTTTGTTTATAAAGTTTGGATTATGTGATCTTTCAGGTGAAAAATAGAATTAATTAGCATATGATTAAAATGTTATTAACAAGTTCTGCAATGTTATTATTGAACACAGCACATGGGCCTAGGCTAGGCCTAGGACAAAATTGTGATGCAACATTCATAGGGCCTAGGCCTAGGCCTAAGAATTTTTTTAACCAGGTCAGAAAATATTATTTTAATGTTTAACCCCTTACCTGTTAATGCCGTAATGTATATATATGTCCATGCTAAATGGCGTCCGTACTGTGCATGCCGTATATATACGCGTATTATCGCCAGCAGCAGAGGTCTTCATTCTAGTGATTTTTTCTGTTATGTTGGTGGTAGATGATCGATTTTTCGAGGCTATCCTAATGGGAATAGGAGCCTATTGCTTCAACTGTGCATAGTGGGGTTGTGCAAGGGTTGTTTATATATTCAGAACATGTCGGTTATTTTAGATACAGATATAGTTTGTAGGGTGAACTGAATGATTTAATTAATTACAGTGATGATACAAAAATAATAATTGAGATACTTGCAAAAATGGAAAAGTAATGATAGTTTCAACTCAAGTATAAATAAGGGCATTTTACCTTAAAATTAATACACAGGGGAAGAACAACTTCTGAAAATAAATTCCACAGTTAAGGGGTTAAAATGGATTTTCTGTAAATAAATAACATTGTACATTTTTATGCAATTTTAATTAAAGAATAAATTTTTTTTAAATTTGGCATATTAACAGATAATTAATTACCTGATACACAATAATGCAAAAAGAAACAGTAGGCTTTCTGAACAACTTTACGATATATTCAGGTCTAAAGTTTGAAGGTCGCCCTATCCCATTGTAACAGTACCTTGCCCTTGGCGATCATTTAAAAAGCCTCACAAGGGTGCCAATGTAATCCAACTGACCTCCTACGGATTTTAACAGCTCCACTATGTGCATCAATGTAACACAACTTGCCCCAGCTACGCTCCCTGTCTATAACTAGCAATGATCAGGGACCCTAATTTATGGTAAATAAAACCGCCACAAAGTGGTACAAAAAAGATTAAAAAGCGGTGCAAAAAGACGGTGTTAAAATCAAAACTCGACAAAAAGCGGTAAATAAAAGCGGTGAATAAATTAGTTAATTTGCATGTGACTGTGTGTCATTCATGCATATTGTAATGTTATCATTTATATATAACAAGAATGTAATGGAAGACACTAATCTAGACCTAGGCCTATGCCAAAATAGCTAGGGCCTAGGCCTAAAAGAACTGCTTTACTTGGCCTAGGCTACTGTTCCCATTTAAAAAATCGAGACTAGAGCCTGATATCGTGGTAGGTATAGGCCTAGGAAATGAACTAGCTACTACATACCAATGAATGTCATACAAAAATGAAGTGTAGGCCTACATAGGCCTAGGCCTAGGCTAGGGGCTTGAGATGTGTAGGTTGGGGTCAAGGCCAAGGTTCTTTAAAATTATCTCGGTGTTAAATTTCTTCTGTGCATTTTTTTGCAGACATAACTCGACTAGGCCTAGATACAACCGTAGTATCCAAAAGGTCCAATGCTGTGTTGTTTCCTGAAGATGGCCTAAGGGCTAGGTAGGCTAGGCCCTAAACCTGCTCCATACTAGTAGGCCTAGGGTCCAGTGTCATTTGAATTGCTTAGGGCTATGTTTAGGGCACTTATTCTCAAAATTTTGACAAATCAACGATTTTCTTATGGTAGACATAACATTAAACAGCTTTAACTCAGTGCCTCAGACATCGCGAATTTGAGGTTAGGTAGGCCCAGACAGCCTGTCAACTCTTTTGTTGTCCTGGAAACACATCTGATGCAAGAAACAAGGTGTAGGTCTATTGAAATCAAACAAATAACATGTCTTTATCTTTATTTACACTCGCGCGGGATTATTTTCGTCATTTTATCGGCAGTTTGCGATCACATGATACAAGACAGCTGCAACTTAGGCCACAAAGCATCACAATCTGCTGGTATGGTCGACTATCGACCGAAAAATCGATAAGTCGAACTTTTGGCGAAATAATCGATTTCACAGTCAGCCATCTTGAATATGATCGAAACTCGAAATCTAGCGGGATTTTCAAATAATTCTGCACTTTTTGTGATTTGAACACAAAAATCGGAAAAACATCGCAAAAAGTTGTGAAATCGCGGAAAAATTCGTGAATTGTAAAAAATGAATAAAATCGCATAAAACCTCAAAAACGCTGAAAATCGCGAAAAATTGCGGACACCATTTCAATGCCTAGGTCACCAAAGGTCGACGTCTGTTGTCAAATTTTGTTTATCTACAAAATTGTGAAAATTCGCGAATTAAGTGCTCGCGAAAATCAAGGGTCCCTAGCAATGATCTCTTCACACCGTTTGTCAACCTAACAAAACAAGTCACTAATATTGCTAAGAATGGAATTAGAATCCTACTCTACCTAATGTATATGCTGAGATGGTTCTACCAAGCTAGGGAATTTCTATCTAGGTGCCCGTTAGGGTGCCGCAGCCAAGCCGCGGTGCGCTACACACTCAAGCACCTTATACACCAAGCAGAGTTGGGGTGATTTCGAGGTGTTACCCAGCCGTCATGTAACGTGATGTGAACTTGAAAACTATCACAATCGAGGGGATTTAGGTACCTGACAACACATGCCAAATTTTATTGGGGTACGACCATTCCTTCTTGGTGAAAAAATGGCTTGAAACATGCTCAAAATCACTTTAAGGATGTTAGCTACTCCTACTACTGCTACTTACATCTAATACGTCGGCCCGCGATTCTGACCAGACGGGTGGGACTACAATGTTCATATTTTACATGGACATTAAGGTTATAGTATTATAGTCTCTTTTGAAAAAAAAAGTTGAAAAAGTTTGTTGGAAGGCTTCCAAATAAAGGTTTTAAAATAAGCCTTATACAATCAACAAGTAACCATAGTTACTTGACACTTGTTGACGGTATAAGCAGAGTTAGGCGGGAAAGTGCGATACGTAAACAAATGGCGGACATTTAAAATTTTTCTTCTTTGTGTGGAACGAGAAAAGGTGTCATTATACTCTCATAAAATGTAGAAAATTATTTATAATACAACAGTGTAGGTCTAAAGTTCCATTAGGCTATAGGACTAGATAAATAAATACTTACACTACATGTTTGACAAGCCCTAGGCCTTTCTTAGCCAACCCTAGGCCAGCACAACCTTGTTTTGACACTTCCCGCACAAATAACTAGTTTTGATTACTACAAGCCTAATGCAGATAAACAATGGTATGATAGTCCTAGGCTATTCCAAAATTTACGGCAATAATAAGCTTTTTCTTTACTTTTAATAATCTCACGCAATCTCCTGTCACTTTTAATAAAAATGTAAAACAAAAGATGGTGAAAATTTTCAATATTCTTCTGATTATCTGATGATTTACATGGCTGTGGGTCAAGGCCGTCTACATATATCGCTTCCCTCGTGTGGGTGCAGTGAAATAGGTGTAAAATTACATTAGTTGTGCGTTTGTTGTTACATGGGAAAGTTTTAATAGGATGTGAGTTGCCTAGACTTAACCAGTCCTTATACCGTCGTTATACCATGGTTATACCACCTATACCCAGGATGTACATGAATCCGGGCCTAGATATTTTACATCCTATTGTTATTGCTAATACCATAAAAATTAAATCAACTTTGATAAAAATATTATATTTTAACAAATAATTTTGTAATGGAACTTGAAAAAGTAATAAGATCACACACATAACAAAAACTTGTAGAAATACAGCCAAACCTTACACACTCAAAAGGAATGAGATCTAAAAAAAGGGCCAAGCTCATCTACCCTTCCACATTTGCGCATTCTTAATTCATAAACGTACAGTGTCCCATAACAGCATCCTCGAAAACCTTGGCAAAATAGAATTTGCATGTTTACGTTTAAATTAATTACAAAAAAAGAACTTGGATAAACTACTACGTTAAATTAATAATCGCAAATTCTATTTTGCCAAGCTTTTCGAGGATGCTGTTATGGGACACTGTACGTTTATGAATTAAGAATGCGCAAATGTGGAAGGGTAGATGAGCTTGGCCCTTTTTTTAGATCTCATTCCTTTTGAGTGTGTAAGGTTTGGCTGTATTTCTACAAGTTTTTGTTATGTGTGTCAATCATACACAAAAACATAAGACTCACCAATCCCACCAAAATTGAGTACACCACTGCTATTCGGACGAAACCCCACTGAAAGGAATTTATAGAAAAAATACCACCAGTTGTAAAAACAGTAATTACAAAGTAATAATGTAGTCTCGTCTTCATAGATTGGGCTGTATTCTCCGTTCCAAGGTAGATGCTTCTCAATATGAGAAATACATAACATGTATCCTACCTAATCAGTACTGATTTCTGTCTAGAGAATACATACAATTTTAATATTATTATTTGTTGTGTCAGATTCACAGCTTTGAAAAATAACCTTGAAGATAATTTTAGTGATATTAGGCCTAAACAGATCGGCAATTTTTAAATAGGTTGTTAAAATACTCATCACTCGTCAGCTTTAAGACATCCCCTCCATCCAATATGCCGTGGAAGAACAGTCCGGCTTAATCCAATCCACACGCAATGACAATCCAGTCTCGTCGTATTCTCTTGTGATCCGGTCTTGTCCTACCACGATAATATCCTTCCGTAGATCTTCTTGTTTTGAAGCTTTTAAATAATCGAACTTTAATTATCTTGATTTAATTGTTATAATTCTGTAGCTCACTTAATTAGTTCTCAATGAGTATAAATTGTTCAAATAATTTGAAGAAATGTTCAAATAAACCTTCATACAGTCAGATAGCACTTTGACAGATGTCCCGGCAATATGTAAACGCCATCTTTATTTTTAGTCGTGATCCAAACGATCTATTTTTGATCGATATCAATAGCCAATCACAGCTTGACTCATCATTTCAGTATGACGTCACGAATTCTCAGATTGAAGGCCATACGAGCGCCATGATTCGCCATTGTAAAAAGTTTTGCAATCTTATTTCCCGGCGATATAAAACGAAGCCTTTATATTTCTAATGGGGATTTTTAGATATTTATTATGTAGAATAATATACGTCAACCAGTTCTACGTCTTTTATTACTAGGACTGTATTCCCGTCCACTCTGTCACAAACTATGACCTGCTTTAACTTCACTTTGGTAGTGACGGTCGGCCAAATATTGCTCCTTTTATCACGCAGATTCACTTCCCACCCGGGATTTTATTAATTCACTCGCAAATTGAAAGGTGAATGTCGCCCCAACTTTTTAATAAACAATAGAAATAGCTATCAAAGCTATTCTATTCCCGTCACTTGTATAATGATTGCAATATTACTAATCATAAGCTCGCTTAGATTTTCTGTTCACTCAATACGTTGGCTTGGTAGGCTAGGCCTAGACGCTCGATTCTCCGTTATGACAAAACTAAACGATCTTTTACTAGACCTGGCTTTTCTTATTATCGGCAGACAGATCACTTTGCCTTTGACTTCACTTTGGCACGTTATTTAACCCGTAATGCCTATCCCAATGTGGATTTCAGTAAACTAACACAACTTGAATTTCAAGCTTCTGATATGCCGAACCCGTCGCGCGTTTCACCGACACACAATTGCTATCACACGTAACGTGATTCTCTAATAACGCTTCCTTATTTTTGTAGGCCTCGCGGTAGCCCTCGTTGACGATGTAACTCTTTCACTATTAGAATCTCTCTTCCCTAGAGAGATTCATCACTGAAACCCAACACAACACCCAAAACTCACTGGGTCTCCCGTAAAGGTGGATTCATGACATTGCGTTGCGATTTTGCGAGATATTGCTTTGTTCTGCATGTAGTTCACGACCTTGCGGAGAAAAAACGCATCCACTGCCTGTGCACACTTTGTGTTGGGGCTGTTTTATTATTTTATGTTGTTGTCAGGGTTTACTAGATACCTAACAGCTGCTAGCTTAGCATAAGTATCTAGTGGACCCAAATTGTTGTTAGTTAAATCGCAGGCCATTGTTTCCTTCATAGTGACAGCACAAAAGAGAAGTGTGTGTTATTCCCAACCGAGTAGGATAGGGTTTATAATTGTCAAATTTAATACACAATAGATAAGCTCAGGTCTCTAAGAGCTAGGCTCTTAATATGGGTAGGTTTCTTTTACCCATACTATTATTATAAGTTTGAGATAGTTAATAATATGCTTGTGTTTATGTCAGGAGCCGGCTTGCACTGCGAATTAGATAATCATGTCAAAATATGAAATAGGAAGCCTTGACTTGCGAGCGTAGAAAGTTGACCAAATTTTGCGATGAGTTGCGATATCACACGTAGCTGGTGCCTGATTGGTCCAAGAAAATCGCATCGCAACGCAATGTCATGAATCCACCTTTAGACTCTCCGGCAATACTGCCTCCTACAAGACTCCTACAAGCACTGACCGTCCTACAAGATGGCCGGTCAACCGGCGTCCAAATGACCAACTAAACGTCTTCCTCCAATCACAGCTCAGCAAACTTGATCTTTGTGTCTGAAATTGGCAATCTCTCATGGCGCCAGTGCCTATTGCTCAAACAATCGTCATAACCCACTTAATGAATTTAAATGCCGTAATATACAATAATAAAACTAGAAAACTAGATTTTTATTTAACAGAGGTAAAACTGAATCAAATCACAAGATGGTTATAGTATTTTAGAATGAAATTTCATTGTGAATCTGAATAAATTATAGCCCAATCCATAAAAACAAAGATATTATATTTATATTAAATAATTCTCCGACAAAAGAGTTTGATCACTGGTAGACTCATTCCAACAACTAATACCAAAAAGACCTAAGTCCACTCGAAGGAAGGCGTACGGTTACACCATAGCATGGGGAACATGGAAATACATACACTTTTTGACCTTTACTTATGATTTCAAATAACTTCTTGTGAATAAATTTTGTTTAAAAACTGTTTTTCTTAAAGAATATTAAATTCCAAATGATATAAGAACAAGAAAATGGTACGTTCCTGAACTAATTTTGAAGTTATAGCATCCTGAAGTGCAACCTGACGATTTGACTTGGCAACCCTGTAAACTTAACTCGGATCTTATTGGCTTAGAGCCTTTTGCACATTTGCAGGGAGATTTCAAAATGTAATTTTGTAGGGATGTGCGGGTAGTGGTTTTTGAACTCGGGTCGGGTAGTTGAAAGTACCCTCGGGCTCGGGTAATTGAAGTACCCTCGGGTTGGGCTCGGGTAGTGAATTTATTTTTTATTTGTGAATTCATTTTTAGAAAAAAATTTCCTACAAAACAGTTTTGCATTGGTTGAACAAAGTCTTCAAACGCGTCTTATGACTTTTGCTTGAGTAGCCTAGGCTAGTACAGTTGA
>JAMZAV010011984.1:0-20051 GCA_024449915.1 Sweltsa coloradensis
TTTTCATAGAGAATTTTTCACTCGAGTCATCACCGTAGAATAATCCAAGATAACATAAAAACCGGTTTAATTACAACAGGGAGGTCAATCAGGCTAAAACGCATTCAAAGTAGGGATGACATCGGGTACTCGGGTACCCGACTCCTACCCGACTCCTGTCGGAGTCGACTCCATTTTCAAGGAGTCTGGGATTATTATTTTTTTTTAATGATAAATTGAATGAGATTGCACTTGTTGTCTCGTTAGTCGTAATCTTATCTCAAAACGTAAACTTAAGAAATCAGCGAGTCTTGGCCGGGCCAAGAGACAAGCAAGCTAGTGATACGTAGCGGGTGGAGGGTGGGTGGGGGTGGGGGGGACGGCCGGACAGCGTTGTGCAACTAGAGTAGTTGGCTAAAAAAACTTTTGCATAACAATTTTTTTTTTTTAGTTGCGGATCGGGGAGTCGACTCCTACCCGGTTCCCAAGGCTCCGGAGTCGACTCCAATATTTATTACCCGATCGTCATCACTACTTCAAAGTTTAAACATTTACCCAGTAATGGGCAAAAAAAATCACGTATGGCTGGCAGCTGAGGCTTTGGCACAAACCCCTCTGCGCGAGTAGAATTTGTGGCTGACGAGTTAGGCCTATTGATGAGATTTTTGGAGAGTTGGTACCATGTACTACAGTAGGCCTATATCTAATATAATTCCCTGGATTTGCCACCTCTACCAAAAAATTCAGAAATAAGATCCTTTTACTGCTAGCATGTTTGATAACAATTTATTAATTAATAAATAAATATAGCCTATTGGTCCTATTTCATAACTATTTACACCTTCTTAAAAATAAATAACAAAATCAATCTTTCTCATGTCACGTTCTACCGAGGTAAAATAAGAAAGTCTGTCTTAATATAATAATATTCAAAAGAATTGTTATTTCGTAACTTTTTGGTAGTTTCACCCAGGCGTGTTTACCTTCGGTGGTGATCTTGTTGCACTGGGGCGGTAGTCGTGGCGACCAGCCTCCAGTCTCGACGCACTGCATTATCTCTGGACCGCTGAGGGTGTAGCCAAGGTTGCAGCTGTAGTGCGCTCGCTGGTTGATCATTACCCTGCCACCCTGGGGGCCGTTGTTCTGATCGGAGGGGGACTTGAGGACGTAGTAGCCGTGGGTGATCTCCGCGGGACGATCGCAGCCGTCGGACACTGGAAAAACACAGAAGAATTACAGTCTAAGAAAGTATCTTGTAATTAAATAAAACCCAACAGATTCACAACCTTTCACCTACAGTGATTTACCATGAAGGAACTGTCTGCTTTTACTTTTAGGGATGGTTCCTTGGATCAGTAAACTATTTTCATTCTTATGTCATGCTATTTTTATTCTGTAGCCTATGTGTGACCAAATGAAATGTATGGTTGCCACCGATAATCGAAATATCGATCAATACAATAATATGATATGATAATCGATTCAAGTATTTTAATATCATAAACGATTTTTGTGTGAAAGGCCTGGTGTGGGATAGGGAAACACCTATTCAGTGTAAGATGATACTATATACGGTAAAACCTATTTCATACCGATCCTTATGTATGCTGCAAAAACCTGGACAATGGAAGATCGAGAGGAGAGTCGGATGCAAGCGGCAGAGATGAGATTTCTGAGGAGCACAGTGGGCAAGACGAGAAGTGATAGAATAAGAAACATGGACATTAGAGAAATGCTAGGTGTAGAGAAGTTAAGTGACAGGAGGAAGGACACGGTTGAGATGGTATGGACATATGAAACGAATGAAGAAAATATGATGCCCAAGAAAATGTATGAACGAAGGATTGAAGAAGGAAGAAGAAGATGGGGTAGACCAAGAAAGAGATGGAAGGACACCATTGCAGGAGACTTGGAGGCAAGAGGAGAGAGCTGGGAAGATGTAGAAGAGATACAATTGCGGGAGGATAGAAAGAAGTGGAAAGATTTGGTTGCTACACCCAAGCTGACCCTGCCAGAAGCAGGAAACGGGGATTGATAATGATGATGAATCAATTTAATTTTTAAATAGAAACATCGATGTTTACGCGGTTCTTAAAAATGCCGACTGTCGTATCGACGCACCGATTGGATGTCGGAGTAGCCAATAGCTGCTGAAGTATAACGTCACGCCCACCGCCGCCAGTGTGTATGCACTCGCAGTCGTCACTCTAGCGCCTGCTCTAGTAAGACGAAACATCGCCCGATAGTACATCAGTACAACTCGAGGTGTTGTGGCGTGAAGTTGTCTAGCATCGGTCTGCCCAATTATATTTATTTTGTAATGTTTCTTCCGTCCAAAAAAGGACCTTTGCCATTACTTCTGACAATGCCTAACAAGATGAGATAAGTGTGGCAGTTTTTTTATTCAAAGAAGATGACGAGGGAGTCGGGAGGAGATACGACTGAGCTGGAATGTTGAGGAGATCTCGCTATCTCTCTCACTCGCTAGACGCGACCTTCGCCAGCGAGTACTGTAAAAACGTAAAAAGTGGCACCCCTTGCAAGTCAAGACGTTGTGTTAAATTAAAATAAAGGCTGTGTCATTGAAATCTAGCCCTCAATTTTATTTTTACACATTCTAATCCTTAATGATCTCTCGTATTAGAATTACAATTAAGCTAGGGATGGACGAACGTTCGAAATTCCGAACTTGAACCAAACTTTTTGTAAGTCTTGGGGTCGCTACTTTTTTAAAAGTAGCATGCTATCGCTAACGCTACATGCCCGAAAAAGTAGCTTCGCTACTTTTTCGCTACTTTTTTTCAGATGTAGCGACGCTACATTCGCGCTACTCACGAAATATAGCGCGCTACTTTTCCGCTACATGTTTCCGTTTAATTGGGGGTCGTCGAGATCCCAAATTATCCCGTTTTGAAAGCCTTTTGACGTCGTGCCGCAATGATTTTTAGCTCCATTTACATCAACTCGATCGTGATCTATCATCAAAAGCACATAGTTTCGGTTTCCATTGTGATAGAAGGCGTTCTTTTAACGTTTAGGCTAGGCTAGGTCCTAGTCTAGGCCTAATGATCAACATTCATATTGCAATTGCATTTCTTATTTTCAACAACGTGTTTTTCGCGGAATCACTGCAGAAGAATGCGACAAACAAGTTCGGAATAGGCCTACTGGTCACTGGTGCCGTACAATAGCTATATAGCCTGGAATGTCCCAAGGGAGGAGGGCTAGGCTATAAATGACACTAATCACTTCATACGATTGGCGTAATTATTGAGCCGTTTGAGCGGCTTATGCTCTAAATCAATAATACGACTTCTGATTATCGTGGATACATCTTTGTTTACGACCCTGAAATAGCACTCAAGATGCACCACGCAATCTAATCACTGCAATATTTTGGTAAAGTCAGCTCACACGATGTGACAGATCGGCGATCGGTCGCATCCTTCGGACGACGCAGACAGAGAGAGAGAGAGAGAGAGAGAGCGAGACAGAGACTCGCTGGGAGAGAGCTAGGGAGATGGTGTGCAAGTGAGACGAGATTATGGGCCAGAATACACGGCGACCACATGACGTAGCGCGGCGGGCGTTACAAGTTAGTTTGCAGTGCCGACTTTTGACTTTACGTGGTACTGGGACTGCTGGCCCCGGAACATAAAAAGTAGCGCAAATATCACGCTAACGCTACAAAAATTGTAGCATGCTACCGCTACAATATGCCCCCTTAATAAAGTAGCGCGCTACTGGCTCCGCTACACGTAAAAGTAGCATGCTACATGTAGCGCGCTACTTGTAGCGCGCTACTTGTAGCGCGCTTCTCCCCAAGACTGCTTTTTGTAAGTTCGGATCGGTTCGAGTTCAAAATTTGAAGTTCGAGTTCGTGATTTATCAAAATTACGAACTTTGCCCGAACTTTTAATTATCTTTTTAATGAAACATGAAGGGCCTGCACTTAGGTATTTGTGAGCAGGGTGGAAAGATTTAGGGAAATACATGCCTTTTGACAACCCTATCTGCTTCTCCCAACCACCACCAGCGGCTACTGCTGTTGTCCAGTATAATAGCCAAAAACAACTCTCCATAGGGCATAGGGACTGTTTAGAGTTCAGTAGGCCTGGATTGATTTCTATACAATCAATTACACATACGGGAGTGTTTCCCGATTAATGAAATTGAGAAATAAACCCTCGCTCATACCTGCGTTAGGTAACAACATTATAAATCGAGTTTAGATGGTCAGTTCAAAGGCAGCATAATCATTGCAGTACTTTTCAATCTATTCAGATTTACAATGCATCCAACAATCCACAGTCTTGGGGAGTAGCGCGCTACAAGTAGCGCGCTACATGTAGCATGCTACTTTTACGTGTAGCGGAGCCAGTAGCGCGCTACTTTATTAAGGGGGCATATTGTAGCGGTAGCGTGATATTTGCGCTACTTTCTAAGTTTCGGCGCCAGCAGTTCCAGTACCACGTAAAGTCAAAAGTCGGCAATGCAAACTAACTTGTAACGCCCGCCGCGCCACGTCATGTGCTCGCCATGTAGACCGGCCCGTAATCTCGTCTCACTTGCACACCATCTCCCTCGCTCTCTCCCAGCGAGCCTCTCCCTCTCTCTCTCTCTCCTCTCTCTCTCTGCGTCGTCCGAAGGATGCGAGTGATTGCCGATCTTTCACATCGTGTGAGCTGACTTCACCAAAATATTGCAGTGATTATTAAATTGCGTGGAGCATCTTGAGTGCTATTTCAGGGTCGTAAACAAAGATGTATCCTTGATAATTAGAAGTCGGATTATTGATTTAGAGCATAAGCCGCTCAATAATTACGCCAATCGTCTGAATTGAATATTAAAATGAAGTGATTAGTGTCATATATCTCCCCTCCCTTGGGACATTCCGGGCTTTATCGCTATTGTACGGCACCAGTAGGCCTATTCCGAACTTTGTTTGTCGCATTCTTCTGCAGTGATTCCGCGAAAAACACTTTGTTGAAAATAAGAAATGCAATATGAATGTTGATCATTAGGCCTAGAATTCTTAAAAGAATAGGGCCTAGCCTATCCTAAACGTTAAAAGAACGCCTTCTATCACAATGGAAACCGAAACTATGTGCTTTTGATGATAGATCACGATCGAGTTGACATAAATGTAGTTAAAAATCATCGCGGCACGACGTCAAAAGGCTTTAAAAACGGGATAATGTGAGATCTCGACACCCCCCAATTAAACGTGAACATGTAGCGGAAAAGTAGCGCGCTATATTTCTTGTGTAGCGCGAATGTAGCGTCGCTACATCTGAAAAAAAGTAGCGAAAAAGTAGAGCTACTTTTTCGGGGCATGTAGGCCCTAGCGTTAGCGATAGCATGCTACTTTTTAAAAGTAGCGTCCCCAACACTGACAATCCAGATGTTAGGAAGTTAACCGTCCTGGTAGCTTCAGGGGTAAAGCACTGGACCGGCAATCAGGAGACCGGGGTTCGATACCCCTCTGGGATGGATTTTTTTTAAATTCTGGATTGATTTCTATAAAATAAAGTCCATGAGTGGTGCAGTGCAGCAGCCTGCAGTTCAAAAATCCCAATGTTAAGCACTCTTGGCAGTTATATTTAGAGCAGGAAAACCGGCCATTGAAGTTAATGTACACTATGTAATATAATTAGACGGTAAGTCATCATTGAGAATAGGTCCAAGGACCTAGGAAATAAATTAGGAAGAGTAGGCTATTCCACAGCACTGTAACCTTGGCTAGGTTCATGCAAGTAGGCCTAGTAATAAATTACCACAACTGCCATGATTTCCAGTCCAAACGCCGTCCTTGCAAACTCGATACTGGCTGCTTTCTGGGAACAAGTGGAACTCTGGTGCACAGGTGTATGTAGCAATGGAACCCTTGCGGTAACGACCCTCTTCATCTTTGCGCCCGTCGAACATAATCTCCGCATTTACCATGAACGGAGGTGAAAGACATCCTGAAAATGCAATGAACAATGAGTAGGCACATAGATGTGGGTCTTAACCCCACCCTATTTACATTACAAGCCTATTACACCAGGTAATTTATGTGTGTGAATACTTGAAAAATGCTAGGTACCTATGCTTGTACGAAATCAAATCTAGTTCGATCGGTTTATATTGGAAGGTTAGGCCTACTCTGGCTCTCACCCTGGATGATTTGTAGCTCGTAGTTTGTTGCGCCTATAGGCTACATATAAAAACCTGGCAATACCCCTTAACGTAGGGCTAACCTTATTCTTCGACGTTGGTTGCTATTCATGAGTGGTTTTCAAGACAAGCGTGAAGTACCGGTACAATGAATGTTTGTAAATTTGAAGTACGGTAGGCCGTAGGGCCTAGACCTAATCAAATCAATTCTGCATTTTTTTTAGCAAGCTAGCTACTAGCTAGACACTGGTTACTAGGAAAACGCCAAAGTCGTTGTTAGACGAGGGAGTGAGCAATGTGTTGAGAACCGGTACCCAGGAACATTTTCTTTCCTCCCCCTTCCTAAAGACAGCACGTGGGTCTTTCCTCCCTAGCCTATCAGGTAAGGTTTGAAAATGTGTCGTCGTTGAGCCGTGGCCGGGGAAGTCATCAAGGCTCAAGGAGAATGATGACCTCAGGTTTTAGTTCAATTGGATTAAGGGCGCATCAACCATTAAGTCACAATGCGCCACTCTAGCCTAGGGGATAGGGGGAGGAAACTCCCATACTGGCCAAAACCAGCCACGGGTAAGGGGAGGAATGTGGGTTTCGCACGTCGCGGTCGTCATCGTCTTTGTCATATTTCGTTTTGTAATGGTCATCGTCGTCGGGGGGGTCGACAAGGGGGAAAGGATCCCCAATGACTACGGCCAGAACTTGGCTCTAGTTTCAGGGAGTATTTTTTTAAATTGCTAGCTGATGTTTGCGAGATGGAGTGAGCTTGCCTCTGCTCTAGTTTTGGAGAGTAGGCCTACTCCACAAAATTGCTAACTGATGTTTGTGAGATAGACTTTATCCCTCACCTTGCCTTTTACTCATATCAGAGCCATGCTCTGTCATGCTCAAATTCTTTGTCTCATATCGGATAGTCGTAGTAAAATCTTATGCAACATCAAACGTAGTGTAACATAATACTAGCCTTGATCTGATGTTTACGAGATGGTCTCTTATCTCCCCTTGAACGATCGGCAGAGAAATGCACTGGACCAAATCTTACCCCGGGTCTAACGCCGCTTTATCTTTTAGATAGTAGCGCGTTTAGACATTTATTAGGACTCGCCGCCTGGCGAATTCATTGGTTCCATGACAATTCCTATCAAAATCCTAGCAAAGGCAGTGGGCCCAAGGTCTTGGTTGCCATCTTAGAGCAGGTATTGGGTAGAGGGAGCGTGACCAGCCGCCGCGCGTCTTCAACATGAAACCGGCTGAGTCACGTGACACTGGTCAGGCGGCAGCGGCTGAGCTATGGTCGTAGTGTGTTGTGCGTACGGGTAGCAATAAAAAACAGGGTTTTTAGGGTTTTTAGTTGATATGTCAAGTATTGAGAGTCTATACAATCAATATATTAACCAAGCTAATGCCCTGCTAGCATTTTTAATGAATATTAACTGAGTCAAGACCATTTACAGATTTTTTTCAGAGCAATAAGAAGTTTGGGTGGGCACAATAACAACCCTACCGCAAAACAGTTTCAAGAGGCATATAAACGGTTACTTGTTCACCACCAAGTAACAACATCAGACACTGCTAATTGCATAGTCTAGGATCACACAGCTATTTTACAGTGCAACAGTGGTATAAATTCTCAAAATTATAACTTATTCATTCAATTATAACAATGATCGACTGAATTCTACTGATGAGTCCTCCAATCAGTTACAATTAATTGAAGACATTGGTATGGATCATACATATTAAAAAAGTGTTATTAATAATTGCAACGCCAAAGGACTATCACAGTATGCTTCCAATGTTGTGGTATACATTGCAGGATTTGTTCCAGTGGCGTAGCTATCGGGTGGCAGAGGGTGCAGTTGCACTCGGGCCCGCGCCCCGGAGGGGCCCGGGCCCTCTCTCCAACTCCATGTATGGATGGTTTTAACCTGATAGTCACAAATGTCTATTGATGCAAAATTATTGAGGCTTCCATTTCAAATTTTTTCCAACTCATTGAAAAGAGCAGAGAATGTCATTAAAAAAATACTTTGAAAATTTGGAACTTGTGTTGTTGTTGGTTGTTCAAACAAAAATTCTTGAAACAGTCAACGCGGTTTCGAAACTGTTGCAATCTTCCAATCAAGATCTAAGCATGGCTTCAACACTTCTAAAAAATGCATATGACACACTGTCACCTCTAAGGAACAGTTTTGAAGAATGTAGAGGGGTAGGCCTACAATATGTGTGATAAATGAGGATACCAGCTCGATTTGAAGAAAAATGCATACAAAATTAAATCAGCATGTTGATAAGCTTTGTGCAGTGCCAGCGATTGACAAAATGCTGAAATGAGCTTCAAAGTTAGACCCAATTGTTTCTACGCAAGTCTCGATGTGGTGACAAGCCAATGAAAGAAAAGATTTTCTGGCATGAACGACGTCGTGAACAATTTCCTTGCTATTCTTCCACAATCATTCAATTCCATGAACGACGATGAACTATGATAGATAGATAGATAGATATTTTTATTCACTTAGACTAGTACAGTGTACAAGTATAACTCTTTGCAGAGAAAGTGAATAGTCTATAATTAATAATTAATAATAAAAGTGATAGTAATTATAATGATATACACAGTGTTAGAAGAAAGAATAGTTGAATATAAAGCATAAATGATAATTGATATGGATATTGATATTGATAATAATAATAATAATAATAATTTTATTCACCTTGACTGGTACATTGCACAAGTATAACTCTTAATGGAGAAAGTGAATAGCCTAGCCTATGGTTAAGAATAATACATACATTGTTAACTTATAAAATTATACATAAAAATATACATTTCATAATATCTTCCCTTCTATTTCTATACATAATAGGTACTTATTTTTGTCTTGAATTGCATTATTTTCAATTATATTCATGTTCATACGTACAAGTGTCAGGAATGTGAAGGAAAGTTGAGTGTAAAGCTATGGATGGGGTATTTGTATGTCCGGGCGCACTAAATTAAGTTAAAAGTCAGCTGGATGAAGGTATTCATTGATTGTGTAGAAGCAATGCTCTATTAGAAATGATTTCAATGTGTATTTGAAAGAGTCTAGTGATTGTATGTTTTTAATTTCTGGTGGTAGATGATTGTAGATTGTTAGACATTGGTAATGAGGTCCTTTGGAGAAACGCGTTGTATTGTGAGTTGGGACATGAATTTTTGATTGTGATCGGTGATCATGGTCATGATGAATTGTTGAGTTGATTAATTTGAAGAGGTGAGGGTTTGATTTGATAAAGACTGCTGCAAGTTGTATTAAAAGTACTTGCTAAGGTCAAGATTTTTTGGGTAGGAAAGATATTTCTACACGAGGTACGCCAAGAGGCTCCTACTATAATTCGAATGGCCCGTTTTTGTAATCTAAAAACTCTTATAGCTTGTGGCGAGTTTTCCCAGAAAATAAGTCCGTACGATATGTGTGAGTGGATGTGAGCATGGTATATGAGAATAAGGACGTTGTGGTTGACTAGGGCTTTTATTCTTCTGAGGAGGAAACAACCACTCTTTCATCTTTGAGCAAACAGAGTCTATGTGGTCTGTCCAATCAAGGGTGTCAGGCATAATATGTAGACCCAGGAACTTGATGGCGACAGAGCAGGCAATGCTCTTAGATGAGATGCGAATGAGGAGGCTTTCGGGATCCAATTACTTGTGAGTGGAAATTTAAATACACCGTTTTTGACGGTTGAATAGAAAGGAGGTTTTTGTTGCAGTATTGTGACATTATGGAAGCTTGTTCGTTGGACATTTGTGAGAGTGGTGCTAAAGATTTTCCTTTTTGTGCTGTGAGTATATGGCTGAAATCATCGACGTATTGTGTTAGTGTACCAGCGGTGAAACATTCTGGCATATCGTTGACATAAAGGAGGAAGAAGGGTGGTCCAAGAATGGTTCCTTGTGGGACACCACTTTTCAGGATCAGCGGTTGAGAATGAAAAGGGTGGTTGAGTTTGCGGATTTCGACTATTTGAGACCGGTCAGATAGGTAAGAGGAGATCCAGGAGTGGGCCTGGCCCCTGATTCCCATTGATTCTAATTTGCATAGTAGGATAGAGTGATCGATGGTGTCAAATGCTTTACTAAGATCGTAAAAATGCCTATGGGAACGTCCCCTTTATCAAGTGCATCGTGGATAGTTGAAAGAAGTGAAAAAATAGCTGTGGTAGTTGATTTACCTTTTTGGAAACCATGTTGGCTTGGTGATAATATGTTGTGTTTGGATGTAAAAGAGGTTAAGCGGGCATAAAAGGCTTTTTCAAAGATTTTTGAAAAGGAAGAGAGAAGAGATATTGGGCGAAAGTTGTTTGGTCGTTTAGAGAGCCCTTTTTCTTATAAAGTGGAATAACTTTAGCTTCTTTCAGCTTTGAAGGGAAAATACCAGTTTCAAATGATTTGTTTATTATTAATGATAGGGGAATAGAAATGGATTTGTAACATTTTGATAAAATTGCAGTGGGGACATCGTCTAGTCCGGAAGATTGTTTGTTACCTAACGATCTAATAATTTTTGCAATTTCTGTTGAGGTGGTGTCGAAAAGAAACATTGACTGTGGGATTTGAGGGATTGTTGCTGTGGGGGGCATTGCAGTATTATGATGAATTTGTGGTCTGTTTTTAATGCCCGCTTCTATAAAGTAGTTATTTAAATAGTTTGATATTATGTTCGGATCTGACACTAGGGAGCCTTCTATGTTTAGCGAAAGGTCATCACGTGATTGTGGGGCTGAACATTGTGATTTTATTAGTTGCCACGATGCTCTTGTTTTATTGTCGGCCTTTTCAATTTTTTGTGAATAAAATTGTTTTTTTGTGTTTCTTAGTTTGAAGGAGTGGATTTTTCTGAGGGCTTTATAATCGTCTGAGGAGTTTGAACTGGGAGGGTATAGTTTATGCATCTGATAAAGCTTTCTGAGCTGTTTGCCTTCTTCTCGTAACTCTTTAGTAATCCACGGACTTGGGTCTGGTTTGTTGTGTTTTTGACGAGTTTTAGGAAAAGTATTGTTAAAAAGACCTAGGAATGTATTTAGAAAGGTGTTTAGTGCATCGTTTGCGTCTGAGTATGTATTAAGCCATTCTTCTTCATCGAGTAACTTTAGGAAAAGGTTGATATTTGTTTTATTGAATTTCCTTCTTTCGCTAAATTGTGGGGAGAAATGCTCCTGCAATTTAATTTCTAGAAGAATGGCTGCATGATCTGAGAAGTGTGGATGCAAAAGTTTAGTATTATAAAAGGATTTATTCAGTGAAGTGAATATATTATCAAGGAGGGTACTACTATTGCCAAGTGTACGAGTAGGAGTGTTTGATGGAAGCAACCATGTTAAAAGATTCGATCATGTCAAGGAGGCGTGTCTGTGCGGTAGATTTTAATAACATGTTAATGTTGAAATCTCCGCAAAGAGCAATTTCTGCTTTTGGAAATTGTTTTGGTTGTTTTAACAAGGGTTTCCTGGAATTGTCAAAAAAGAGATTTTACATCTCCATTGGGTGATCTATAGATTGAAAATATCAGAATTTGTGAGTTGGTTAGTTTCAAACAAACATCCAGTGCATTCAAGTCAATTCTGAGCATATTAATTGGAGTTGTGGAAGAGAAGATAAGGTTTCGCAAATATAGCTACCCCGCCATGTTTATGGGTTGGTCGACAATAGATGCTTATGTAAGAGATACCTGGAATGCAGAGGCGGTTTGATTTCTGATGATTCTAGCCAGTGTTCAGATATACATATTACGTCGGCTGAGTTATTATGGATCAGAGTTTCTAGTTCTTCCATTTTATTGCGCATGGAGCGGATGTTTAGACTTAGGATTGTTATATTAGCCGATAGTTTAGAAAGATTTTTTCTTGTTTGGTTGTTTTTTAAGGTTTGATTTGTGGGATTGAGAGGTTATAGAAGAGAAGGGCATGGTTGTTGGCATATCTATGGAGTGTGTGAAAGTCAGTGTGTTTAGGCTAATGTGGGGGGTTTTGTTATCAGTGTTTTTATTAGTTTCAATTAAGGCTTTATGGGTTGGTGTAGCTAGTCAACTAGGCCTAGATTTGGATTTTTTATTGATATATTTAGATGACTTTAAGTGGGGTGGTGGAGATCTAACATTTATGTGATGCCTGTTTTGTTTCTTCCGATAATGATCAGTAAGAATTTCAACTAACTCTCTGGGGGACCATGGTTTTTGAATTTTAAGTTTTTGACCGAGACCCTCTCTTATCATTATTTCCCGTAATTGTTGATAATTACAATTGGAAAATTGCCTTATACCACTACTTCGGGTTGTCATGTTGTGGAAGTAAGTTGCTTGACTTCTAGGAGCTGGTATAGCATCCTGTCCGAAAGTAAAGGCCGTCTCAGATATCACCTGTGTTTGGCTTCTCTTCAATCGTACTGGAATGTACAGTGTCTTGATCTCTTGTAGAGGTGATGTATGATGATTGATAATATATATATATATATATATATATGATGATTCATTAATTGATTAATAATGATAAACACAGTGTTTATGTTAAAGTAGAGTAGATGCAAAACAATAGCATGCGCTACTATAGATTAAGAACTCATATATAATAAAGAAAAGTTGGATAAAGCAATTTTTGATGTGATATTGTGATAATAATTGCTGATGGCACAGAAAACAGCAATGATGTACAGGAGAATGGTCTAGTATATATATGATGATTGATTGATTGATTAGTGTTTATGGTAAGTAAAGTAGAGTAGATGCAAAATATGCCTACTAGATTAAAGAATTCATATAGAATAAAGAAAAAATGAACTATATGCAGCTGCTACGACACAGTGTCGTAGACTCGAGAGTACTCGTTTCCAAGTACACTACCGACATTTCATCGAAGTTTCTCGGGCAGTTACTTGCTTTCCGATCATGTTTAAAAACAGAGATTTTAAAAACAACTTCAGTAATGAAACAGAGATTTTAAAAACAACTTCAGTAATGGAACTTGCAACACTGTTAATGGTACACAAAGCTGCTCTTTCTTCAAGTTTTCCTGATGTAGGGCCTATGCACAGCTTTAATGCTATTCCTCCAATTACCAGTCACCGTCCGTGGCAAGTGCGGAACCATCATTTTCGAAACTCAAACTAATTAAATAAAACGTATTTGCGTAGTACAATGACTGAAGAAAGACTTCCTGTCTTGTCAATATTGTCAATTGAAAACCACGAGGCCAGAGCAATGGACGTCAATGGCATTATAAATGTATTTGCAGAGAAAAAAAAAACCGTAAGAAAAACTTCAAATGAGGTCGAGTACAAAAGCTAATTCTAAACAATTATCTTGTGTACTGTTTTGGGGTGGGCCCGTCGTGTCCAGTTTGCACCCGGGCCCGTAAAGGCGTAGCTACGCTACTGATTTGTTCCAAAAAATTTGAAAAAAAAAATTAAGTGTGATAAATGTATTGCTTGTTGTACGCTTGTGTATGTCCTTAAACGAATATCGGGCCTACAATGGATGAAGACCCCTTAGAAAATCAATCTTTTAAATTAAAGTAGTTATGGTTGATTATTTCAAAATACGATTATGCCACATTGGTAAAACTATAACAGAAAACTTGCAACAAAACCAAGTTAGGAGTAACAATACCAAACTGACACTGTTCAAGGGCCACTAAAAGCCGTCTTCTATGTTTTGGAAGCAATTATTGTTAATAATAAATATTAGTTAAAGTTCATATTGTTGTAAATTTCACAAACAACTTTTAATCAACCGTTGGCTTTCTGTTTTACCTATATAACTATGCTACATATTATGTGACTAGGATAATTTATACCATTATTGTACGCCTAATGGAGCATTGAAATGACAATGATTATTTATCAGAACTATAAAATTAATGCATACCAGCCTAAGCTTATTATTTTTATTTTTATTGTTATTATTTTATATTAATTGACTCATAAAATAAATTCAATCATTTGTAATATTTTCAATATGTGAATACAAAGGTTGTATGTGTAACAAGACAAGGTTTTAGAACTTCATTGTCTTGTCATAGTTCGCAATAACATACGTTTTAAAAATATACGGCGAGTACAACGTGTTATTTAGGCATTGTTTACGGGCTCCCGCATTACCGCGCCTAGCCCACTGACCAGTGTCACGTGACTGCGCGGCTCGCTATGTTGAAGACGTTTGCAGCTGCTGGCTAGCACGGCCACGCTCCCTCTACCTAATACCTGCTCTAAGGTTACCATGGAAACTAGAGTCGATAAAGAAGTTTCCCCGGTTCAGCGTCGGCAAAAATCAACCCATGGATCAAACAAAGTAGGCTACAATACTGAATATATAGGTACAAATTTGCAGATAAATAAGGTATTGTTTGTTGACAATGCATGTTATAATATGTATATATTTTTATATTAGACATGTATCATTATTCATTATTATTTATTAGGTGTAAGCTCATGCCTCAGGCATACTATTATTAGAATATATTAAATTGCTTGACTACATCCAGTTACCGGTAGGCCTACATACTTTTTGACGGTGGGAAAGCTCCATTTCTAGGGCAGTGGGTCCAAGAAATTTTTAACACACGAACATACAAACGCGCTTCTCTATTAACGTAGGCTAGTTAATACGATCCAGCAGGTTCTCTACCCAGGCGCAGATAAATACGAATTGTGTAAATGTCTCTTCTAGGGCCTAGTAGTTATTTTTGTTATCCTACCCTAGTCAAAGATAAACAAACAATGGAAGATGTGAAATCTGCCGCTAAGTTTATTTAACTAGAAGTTGATATAATATTGTTTGACATCAAGGCTTTGGCCAATAGCTACGGATTAACATTTTTGCATGGAGTTCTTAACAAATGAATTTTCAGTTCAAAATCATTGTTAAATTAATTATTTTGAGTTTAAATCGCAACGAATGTTGCTGATTTAGTTAGCAGTTCTCACTTCTCAGTTAACTCGAAGCGGATGTCTGTTTAAGATTTCAGCTCAATCCGTTTCACCGTTTGGCCATTCCGCTGATTTTTGGGGTAGGCCTAGGCCTACACACACATAAACACATAGGCCTACACACACAGAATCACCGAAATGCTGTTTTTCTTGAATTGATGAGGGAGCGCAAATAAACATGTAGAAACCTAAAAACGAGACATAGGCCCGCATGTTTTCCATCTCTAGGCTAAGGCTTACACGTAAATTACATAGGGACAAGTGAAGTAGGCCTACTCAATAGCCGAACCCCCCTAAAACGACGGATAAGCCAAACACACACCCTCCTGACGTTGTGACCAGATAGTAATTTATTGAAATGTTCTCCTTCTACTAAAGTTTGGTATATGACAAATTGTTGGATGATCGAAGCAAAGACTTTTGACCCCCCCCCCCCCCCCAAAAATTAGTTTGGTTGTTTGTTTTTTTGTTGTCTGTTTGTTCGCGCTCTACCGGGTAAACGGTATAGGCCTATTACGCGATCTTAATGAAAATTGGAGGGGACCTTCGAAATCTCTGGACTAATATACCTGCCACGTTTTTGGGTAGACCCTACAATCTACTACTTGTACGGGTTTTTATTATTTTTAATGCGATATTTTAGGTAGGCCCTAATGATATTTAGCTTGTAAACAGACAAACGGCTAAGTACTCCGATCTTGATGGAACTTTCTGGGAACGTTTGAAATCACTTGATTTAGCCTAGATGTTTTATGATTTTGGGGATAATCAAAGAAATATTTCTCATAGAAATCGTGCTTCGTTCATATTTTACATTGTCAATAACAATAAGGTAATGGAGATGTAGACTGTAGTGCCTTTTGAATAAAAAAGTTGACAAAGTTAGCTTAACCCCCTGTTATTAACCTACTTTTCCCCTAACATCGCAGTGTTAAAAACTAAAAAGTTGGAGTACCTAGCCTTAGCCTATACCAACCAGCCTAGGCTGCAGCGCAAAGGCTTATTTAAACACTTCACCAAGCCGAACCTTAGGCTAGCCTCTATGTCACCCGGTACTTCTTTGTTTGGGGGGAGTCAAGTGGGAAAAGCATAGGTTAGGGGGAGGGGGGGACGCGAAGCGCGATAGTTTTACAATATTATCAGTGTTGGGTAAAAACTTTTAAAAAAGAACGCGTTCCTTTTTTGGGAACTTTTTAAGGAACGCGTTCCATTTTTAGCTAGAGGAACTTTCAACACAAAAGTTACAAATTTTGGGGAACTTTTATAATAAAGTTTTAGAAGTTCATTTCAGTCTGAGAGATGGACAAAACCCACCATGCCTCTACATTTGAAAACAGATTTAGCTGAGACAGATATGAAAATCAGTTGATAAAAAGCAGTAGCATATAATTTTCAGGGGGTGTAACCCCATTGATAAACCTGTCATATTTGCTCGCGACTACACGGCTTAAAAATCAAAACCTAAATCCTACTATGTAGCCTACCATAATTTATCTGATAAAGGAACTTTTAAAGTTAAACGGGAACTTTTATTATTTCGGGAACTCAAAAGTTCCTTTTTGTGGGAAGGAACTGTAACTTAATTTAAAAGTTCCAATTGAAGGCCAAGTAACTTAACTTTTAAAAGTTCCATTTTTGCGGGAACTTACCCAACACTGAATATTATCATTATTATTATTAATATATGGTTTTTAAGCATAAGCCCGCTTTAAGGACATAGTTATTTATTCATAGCAGTTGTCGAAAAAGTTTGCCCCGACTGGGGTTCGAACCCAGAACCTCCGGCTTAACGTGCCATAGCTCTACCAATTAAGCTACCGGGACCACAGAACAAACCTTTAGGAAACTGCTATTTGTTGTGACTGTTGACTTACATGACATAAATCCAACAGAAGACGGCAATGTAGCTGTCAAATCTGAAAGATTGCATGGATAAATTCAATCACATCTCATCTCCCATGAGTTGGGTAGTATGAATATATGGTTTTTAAGCATAAAGCCGCTTTAAGGACATAGTTATTTATTCATAGCAGTTGTCGAAAAAGTTGCCCCGACTGGGGTTCGAAACCCAGAAACTCCGGCTTAACGTGCCAAAGCCCTACCAAATAAGCTACCGGGACACAGAACAAACCTTTAGGAAACTGCTTATTGTTGTGACTGTTGACTTACATGACATAAATCCAACAAAAGACGGCAATGTAGCTGTCAAATCTGAAAGATTGCATGGATAAATTCAATCAAATCTCATCTCCCATGAGTTGGGTAGTATGAATATATGGTTTTTAAGCATAAGCCCGCTTTAAGGACATAGTTATTTATTCATAGCAGTTGTCGAAAAAGTTTGCCCCGACTGGGGTTCGAACCCAGAACCTCCGGCTTAACGTGCCATAGCTCTACCAATTAAGCTACCGGGACCACAGAACAAACCTTAGGAAACTGCTATTTGTTGTGACTGTTGACTTACTGACATAAATCCAACAGAAGACGGCAATGTAGCTGTCAAATCTGAAAATTGCATGGATAAATTCAATCACATCTCATTTTCCCATGAGTTAGGTGTATGAATATAGGGGTTTTTTAAAGCATAAGCCGCTTTAAGGACATAGTTATTTATTCATAGCAGTTTGTCGAAAAAGTTTGCCCCGACTGGGGTTCGAACCCAGAACCTCCGGCTTAACGTCCCCATAGCTCTACCAATTGCTACCGGGACCACAGAACAAACCTTTAGGAAACTGCTATTTGTTGTGACTGTTGATTTACATGACTAAATCCAACAGAAGACGGCAATGTAGCTGTCAAATCTGAAAGATTGCATGGATAAATTCAATCACATCTCATCTCCCATGAGTTGGTAGTATGAATATATGGTTTTTAAGCATAAGCCCGTTTTAAAGGGACATAGTAGTTATTTATTCATAGCAGTTGTCGAAAAAGTTTCCCCCGACGGGGGTTTTCGAACCCAGAACCTCCGGCTTAACGTGCCATAGCTCTCCCAAATTAACTACCGGGACCACAGAACAAACCTTTAGGAAACTGCTATTGTTGTGACTGTTGACTTACAGGGACAAAAATCAACAGAAGACGGCAATGTAGCTGTAAAATCTGAAAGATTGCATGGATAAATTCAATCACATCTCTTTCTCCCATGAGTTGGGTAGTATGAATATAGGGTTTTTTTAAGCATAAGCCCGCTTTAAGGACATAGTTATTTATTCCTAGCAGTTGTCAATCTTTCAGATTTGACAGCTACATTGCCGTCTTCTTTTGGATTTATGTCATGTAAGTCACAGTCACAACAAATAGCAGTTTTCCTAAAGGTTTGTTCTGTGGTCCCGGTAGCTTAATTGGTAGAGCTATGGCACGTTAAGCTGGAGGTTCTGGGTTTTGAAACCCCCGTCGGGGCAAACTTTTTTCGACAACTGCTATGAATAAATAATTATTATTATTATTAAAACATACGTGCTTCGCGCCCACGACCCCCTTAACCTATGCTTTTCCCCTAAAATTGCAGTTAAAAAGTTGACCCCCCCAAACCCAAGAAATGCCTGTCACCCTTAGCGGCTTGCGGAGGTAGGCCTACCCAAATGTTTAAAACAAGTTCCGGTGATAAAGAAAAAATGTTTGTTGAAGTCTACTAGGCCTAGGCTAAGGACATATATTATATAGCATGCATTGATACGTTGGCAACCTTTACCAAGTCTTGTCAGACAGCGGGACAAAGGAAATTTCTTGTTTTGAGTGTTGTGTTCGCCTAGCTACGCCTAAGCCTATTTTGTAATGTATTGAAATAGGCTACATTGGGTTGGGCTAGTCTGTCTGTAAGTTATGGCAACTAGAGCAGAGTCTCTACATAATGACTAGGCTAAATTGAATTGAATATTATTAAGTGCTAGCTAGCCCTACGCGAGGCCCAGTGGCGTAACTCAAAATGTCGGGGCCCGTATGCAAGTTGGATTTCGGGACCCCTACTTCCGGGACAACGGACAAAGTATGTTTGCGCGGTATAGCCGAGGTCTGGGGTGAAGCCACAGCCGGGCAAGCCATTTTCGTCACAGGCGCAAAAAAAATTTAGGTTACATTAGGCCTATAATATTTGATGGTCTAAAACGCATTTCAAGGCGACTTTGTATCCCACCCAAATGGCAGTGAATTCACTGAATTGTTAAGTCAAAATTGCCCATTTTTGTTAGGCCTAATCCCGGGTGGTGGTCGCGGGGCCCGTAAGCACTGAGTTACCTTGCACCATAGGGAGTTACGCCACTGCCTAGTAGGCCTAGCCCTAGGCCTACCGGAACTCTTGTAGTTGGGAGGTTCCAACTTGTTAACACTGCTATATTGCCTTGTTATCTAGGCCCTACTTATGTTTAAAAGGGGTACTTCGTTAGGTTAGTCGAACTTTCCGCCTAGTTGTAGTAGGCCTAGCCTACACCGCGCTAGTTCTAGGATATAATCGATAAGAGCGCACCCGAAATCTTTGGTTTAACAAGTTGGAACCTCCCAACTACAAGAGTACCTCCCGGCCTAGCCTACCTACCCAGTGTTATTTAGGCTCTAACGTCAGAGAGCAAGGAAAGGAAAGCATTATGCCATTGATTAGCCTCCCTACCCTAGATCTGGGACCTAGCCAGGCTAGGCCTAGGGCCTAGGGGCTATGCCTGTATGGTTAGAAGTAGGGTCCTAGGGCTAGCCTAGGCCTAGGCCTAGGCTGGGGACCTAGGCTTACTTACGCTTGGAGCACATTGGACGAGGTATCTTTTCCCAAACCCCATCGATGCAGATAACTTTTGGACGGCCAATTAAATCGTACCCTACATGCATTTGATATGAATAGCTTGAATATTGCCCAAAGCCCCTTGAAACATTTGAAACATTGCCATTTTCGATGCTGCCGAATTCGACGAATCAGCAAAAAAAATTTTAGGGCGGGGGGAAAAATGTTTTCATCGGGGTTGGGGTT
>JAMZAV010011985.1:0-18255 GCA_024449915.1 Sweltsa coloradensis
AAGACTTTAAAATTAATTGTTATCACCCATGAACAAAAAAAACTACAAAAACTTTAACGTTTCTATTTAAAATATAAAGTACTTTTACATGGAAAGGAGTTTTATTAATTATAATTAAAAAATAAACAAAAATAACCTTCAACACCCTAACGTTTCTATTTAAAATATAAAGGACTTTCACCCGAAATGGGTGTTTTACATAATGAATAGATTGTAAAAAAAAATTACCACCACTGTTGTATAATAGTATGCATCTCTATGTACTATGTATACTCCATGTATGGATGTTGTCATAACAACATTGTCATTTAATAAACAACAGTTATCATTGCTAATCTTGTCAACATGGTGTCGAGAAGTGGTCACTCGTCAAAAGAGAAGAAGTTTAAATAGTTTCTTTCAAAGAAGAATGTTTGACGAGTGATAAAACTATATAAAGTAACCCGAAGCAGCAAGATATCAGTAAAGATACACTCAAAAGTGAGTATTAACTGTAGAATTGACCAATTTAAAGTAGCCTTGCCATAGACAAAGGAACAACTTTTTTGCAAAATTTTGTGTCATGGAAGGCAAAGAGCTTAGACAAACAGAAAACAAACAGTGTGATATTCCAGCACTGCGATTCTCTAAGGTCCTCGTTAACGTTAAATTTAACGCCACCACGTTAAACATTTACCGCACGTTATGTTAACGCGCGATTCCTTAAAACAAAACTGTAAGGTGCGTTAACCGTCTCAAAAGCGCGTTACCGGTGTAGCAGACCGGCGCCTGTTATATATTAGTTTGGACAAGTTCTCGAGAAAGCTGTGTGATCTCGATCACTCGGCCAATGAAAACGCTGGAATAAAGAAGACTTTAAAGCAAAGATGTTAGAATAGAAAGACAAAACCACTTCTATATTTGGCATTGCACTCTTTGCATAATTGAGGTTATGTTATTACATGTCTAATCTTTGTTATTACTATTTGTGTATGTTATAAATGCAGTATAGATGTTACTTTCTACACTAAAACATATATATTAACCTGTGAATTGATTATTAGATAGCCATCACAACAAAATGCGATTATTCAATGCTTCTAAAATTTGAAGTGGAGGTGAAAAAACGTAAACATAACGTCCATATTTTTAACGCAGGCCTAAAGGCAGGGGTTTGGATCGCGTTTAAAAATGACGTCACTTTAAAACGTCCGCCGACGATAAAATTCGTTAGTGAATCACAACTCGCAATGTTATCGTTAATTAACGCCAAAGTGATATTTAACGTTAACGCGGACCTTAGGGAATCGCAGGGCTGGTCAAAGAAATCACAACGAAAAAAGCAAAGAACTTCTAAAGGAAGATACATCACTTGGGGCAAACATGGGAGACACCCTTAATAACATTCCTTTTCCTAGTCCAATGGACATAAGCGACCAAAATAAGTTGGCTAGTAACTGGGGTTCATTCCTTGAAGAGTGGAATGACTATGAAATTGCAACAGGAGTGAAGGCTGGAGGAGAGGAGAAAAGAGTTGCTACTTTACGCCTAGCAATGGGTAAAGAGTGTCGAAAGACTCTGAAACATCTCGACCTCACTACAGACCAACGCCTTAAAGCGGACGAAGTACTGCGCGCATTAACAGAATGTTTTGAACCGGAAATTAATACGATCTATGAAAGGGCAGTTTTCGGAGAAGCAAAGCAGGAGGAAGACGAGAACGTCATACAATACATAAATAGACTTCGCCGTCTGGCATCAACATGTAACTATTATCCAATCAGAGTGCATGATGAGATAATAAGAGATCGCCCAGTCCTGGGAATAAGAGATAAATCTGTCAGAAATTGACTCATGCGAGATAAAAATCTAACACTTACCTCTGCATTAGAGCGTTGCAAGGCCAGCCAACAGACAGAGAGTCAAATGACCAAGCTTGACAGCAAAGAGGAAGAAAAGATTCACTACAACAAGTCAGATAAGTGGAAGAAGTCATATGATGAGAAGAAAGACCGCAGTAGGCATAGGCATAAAGAAAAGAAAATGTGCAAATACTGTGGGAGAGCTCATTCAAAAGGCAGAGAAAAGTGCCCGGCAAAATGGAAAGAATGTAAATCTTGTGACAAATGGAATCATTTTGAAGATATGTGTTTCCAGAAGAAATACACAAGTCAAGGTAGAAAGGATAAACATATCCGAGCTGTAGAAGAAAGTGACAGTGAAATGAAAGTGACAGCTCGAGCCAAGAATCTACAAATCAGTTGGTGAGCGATGAGTCACTGATGGGGCCGTGGCTTGAGAAAATGGTATTTTGTGACTGTATAATTGAATGTAGCAACTGAACTTACCCTAAGATGTAGTGCGGGTGTGAAATGAAGTTCAGAGCAGGGTAAGCGTGGTGACGTAGTTGGTGAGCACACCACGTAACAGATAGGAAAGAATTAAAGAGCTCGAGCTTGGAAGGAAAGAGAATGAAGTAAGAAATGTGCCTGGAAGGCATCGAACCCAAGACTGCAGTATGAACTGGATGGCGAACGAACTGTGAGCTTGAGTGTGGACTGGAAGTCGGGCGAACTTTAGAACGGAGATGAACTGGTGCACGAAAATTCGCATGTATGACTGAGATCAAAGATTTTTCTCCGGAGCCCCAAGAGCACAGACTTCCCCCTGTAAAGGTAGACGGGCAACTGACTCGCGAGGTTTCGCGAGGAAGAGATGACAGAAAAAACAAGAAGAGGGGAAAAGATGGAAACCAGGGTGAATCAATCACAACAGAAATAAAAGGATGAACGCAAAAATATAAAAAAACCTAGAAACTATACTACTAAACAAGAAATCCGGCGTAAACATATACCCCCCAAAAAAAAAAAATAAAAGGGAAATCTTTTTTAAAACTAAACCAAGAAAAACAAAAAAACAACAATAAAACAAAGGGAAAAACAACGAGCACTCTTTTGGCATTAAGCCAAGGGAGGGTTACCAGTTTATTAACTGGTGGGTAAGAAGCCAACCCGAACGAACGGAGGCGAGGGGGGACACCATCTCGACCAGGAAAGGAGCTTCCACCCCCCGATGGGCCAAGAGAGGGGGCGGAAGGGGCCGAGAAAAAAAAAAACGATTTTCTCAATTTTTGGATCGGGGCTCCCACAACCCCTTGTTGCTTGCATAGTTTTTGGGGAGGATGGGTTTCCCCCAAACGGTGCCAAAAAAGGTTTGGGGAAATTTGCTGAATACGGTCCCACCAGCTAAGGGCTTGATGTTTCAACCACGGGTGTTCGGGGGGAAAACAGGGGATGCCGATCAAAAAAGGGCCAGGCTGAGGAAATCGACACCTTCAGTGGATCTTCTGAGGAGGCGCAAAAGGGACCCTGTTGACACGGCTTCAATGGGGCGAAAAAACGTAGCGTACCCCTCTGAGTGGGGGAGGGTCCCAAGACGGTACAAAGTGATTTCGCAGACTTTATACTGCCTCCCAGGCCGCCGAAGGGGGCATACGGGGGGTTGGGTGCCATTGGACACGACGGGAAGGGGAAGAAGTAAGATCGGCCCTTTAGAGAGTGAAAGAGAGTCGGGGACTTCACGACTGTTGCATCCCACTAGTTCCCCCCCACAGTCGGAATAGATGTGGGAGGGAAACCTCTCCTCGAGAGAAAGCGATCAAAAGCACCCGGGAAAGGGTTTCAGTGAAACCTCAAAACATCCCAGTAAACTGCCTTGGGGCCTACACACAAAGATGCAGAGAAACCTTTGGTGAGAGGGCTTCCCGGCGAGTGTGGGTTTCACCATGAAGGGCCCGCAAAATGGGCCCCGACATGGGAAAAAAACTCTGAGTTTTCCCCCCGGGGCGCGGAAGATCGGCCATCGGGGGTTTGGGAGAGGCTTGTTACGAAATTTATACAGGTAACAACGATGGATTCGTTGCCGAAGCAACCGCGAAAGGACTATCCGTGGGATTGCTGGATAAATGCCTGAACGGTTCGGGGACCAAAAGAATGTAATAAAAACCTTTATGGAATGATCGCAGATCGGGAGCGTAAGTGTGTTCCTTTGGGGGAAAAGGAGAGGAGCGAGCGTCTTCGTTAAGAGAAGAATGCGCAATCGTCCGCCCCCCCTGAGAAAACCGGGGGGGGGTCGCAAACGTTTGAGAGAGGCGAGCCGGGATGACAGAGGTTGATCCGCGAAAGTTGGCGGAACCCAAGGAGTATAATGATGCTGGGTGAGTGTATAAAGGATCTAGAGCATCCTTCAGCTCTGGGGGCCCCACGGGCCAGGGGGGGGAGGGCATTTGAATGCTTCGAAAGAGGAGTCAGCGAAGCGGAAAAACCCCGGGCAAACAACACGTTGAGCCTTTGGGGAGACGGGAAAAAATTTCTAAAAGTTCTCCAAAGGGGGGCCCGGTTTTTAAACGCGAGCGAGGGAAGTGACCCGGGGGCTTCAGATGGGAGGAGCTCGTTGAAGCCAATAAAATTTGGGGGGTCGGGGCCATTGCTCAGGAGCGAGCCGGGGAAAACCATTCCCAGAAAGCCCAAAGTTTGTTAAGAAGCTAAACCGGGGATAGCCCGAGAGGCGCAGTCTGGGGTTTTTCCTCAGAACGCACGGGGCCCAGTCAGGGGGTACGTGCTTCGAGTACTTCAACGCGCGAGTAGCAACGAAAGTCTTGATCGATGAGGAGGGGGGGAAAACCAGCGAGAACGTCTGCGAGTCGGTGAAGAGATGGAGAGTTATGTAGAGGGAAAGCGAAGGAAAAGTAGCGAGGAGCACCGAGAGAAAAGGGAGAGCAGCTAAAAGCTCTAGCTTCGGAAACGCAAGGGTTTGGGGGGGAATTTTTCTTTTCGCGCGCCGAACTGACTGAGGAATGGGGAATAGTCTGCGAGTGCAAAAAAAGCACCAGCGTAGGCCTTTTCCGAGGCTCACGAACCGACGAACAATGAAGTGCGGGGCGGGGGGAAGGCGCGGGGGATTGGAAGTTGGTGAGCTGATGAACTTCAGCAACGCCCCGAGAGCCAGCTTTTCGGAAAGCAGCCGGGCGCACATATCCCACTGTACCTGAGGACCTAGCGTTGAAGAAATATTTTCATCCGCAGACAAGGGGGTGAGAAAGCCTAAAGGGTCGAAGATGCGTGCGATGTATGACAACGTTCCTCTTATGACGTCCCTTTAAAACGGCAGGTGTGAAAAAGAGTTGTCCCGAAAAGGGTTCCACAGCAGACCCGGATCTTGATTCCTCCTTCTTTTTCACTGGAAAAACGGGGGGATTTCAAGATGGTCCTCGGAAGACGTTAAAAGCAACCAATGTTTGCTTGCCCACTTGGGCCCGGAGCTAAAAACCCCAAACCCACAAGCGTGAGAGCTTGAAGCTGATTTTTGGAGCGCGAGAGTTTCAGAAGAGTTTCTGCCCCAGAACGATGTCTAAACAAGGTATGCGAGACGAGGGCATGAGCACCAAGGAACTTTTCCCCCCTCTCTTGAACCAGTTGTTGCGCACCCCTTTGGGGCTTAAAAAACCCGGGGGATCACCCCGTAAGTAAAAAGTGTTCAGCTCGTATTCCAAAACGGGGGAGCTGGAGAGGGGCCCAGTAAAATGGTTAAAAAACACATCTGAGGGATTGACGAGGATTGGGGGTACTTTTTGGGCAAATGTCCGCGCAGAGGGCAATATGTGCGTTGGGAAACGAGGTGATAACGCACGGGAGGTCACGTTGGATTTTTGGGACCGTGAGGAGCAGCGGGTTTAAGAGACACCCCCTTTCTCGTCCGGAGAAGAGGTTTTGAAGACAACTCGCATCTTGGGCTGGAGGGTGAGCTTGCGAAAAGCAAAGTGCGGGGTGAGTGTTAGCAGGAGCAGAGGCAGGTTCATGTGCTGCAGTGTCAAGTCGCGCATGAAAAAGTTTGATAAGATCATGGAGCTGGGATTCCGTTGCAGGCGTCGCTCCAAACAAGGTAGCTTGAGTCGACCTCCGAACGCCGAGAGGGGGACGAGATGGCTTAAAGGAGAGCCACAGAGTAACGCCCACATGAGTCGCGGGAGTGAGACTCGAAAAGGACGTTCACAAAACTGTCCTCAGATCACTTCCGGGGGGCGAGGAGTTTTTCTTTTTCCCTCTCCCAAAGGGCGCAAGTTGCCCCTCGAGGGTCGAGGGCAGGGGGGAGAGACCAGGAGGGGCGGAAGACGTTACTAAAGAAAGAGTTGGGCCCCGGACTATCCAGCCCAACAGGGGTTTGATGGCCGTAGGGTTTTGTCCACGGACCTGCTCACCGGCTCTATTAAAAATCTCTGGATAGAGGTCGGCGCAAGTAGAAAGTCTACTGATCGCATGTAAAACGATCATCAGCAAAATACATGCCACGGAAAACTTCGAACACTTCGCGTGCGACTTGAGAATCGGGAGGGACTGGTGATGGTCGGTAAAAACCCGAGCCCAAAATGGGAGTACGGTTGGGGGAAAAGGGGGGGAACGATAGTGCGCGCCGTTGCCCGAGCAGAGGCGGGAGCAGACCTATGCCTGACAGATCGGAGCGGGAGGGCTGCATCTTCAGGCCTAGCTTCCCCACCCCACTGAGAGATGGGGAGACCTGAGAGCCCGGGTCCACCCCCGCGCGAAAGGGTTGAAAGGGGACCAAGAATCCGATGAGCGCGCCCCGGTACCCCGGGAAAAACTGGGGTTGACTATCTCGGGTATCGCGAAGTGGCACGGAGTACTCGGTTTGAAAACCGGGCCCGGGGGGTGAGACTACGCCAAAAAATTATATTGGACTCCCCAAGAGAGGGGCATTGCCCGGAGAGTTGCCGTGGGGTACAGCAACGGTTGTTTGAATGCAACAGGAGTGGGGGGACGATTGCGCCCAAGTATTGGACACTCTTCGAAGGCATTGATTTTCAAGTGCGAGCCCAAGCAATTGAAGCATCGCTGCAGGGTCGCAACGTGCGGTACTTGTCATAAAAATTGTTTTTCAAAGACCTCGCATTTATAGAGGGGGTGAGGTGCTTTGCAAACGGGCAAAAATGTTGCTAAATACTAGGTCGCGTGGTGTCAAGGGCACGCGCCAGGAGGCAGAGGGGGGAGCGGTTTTTTTGGCCGCGGAAGAGAATTAAACCTTTTAGGAGATTTGACACAACATCGGTTGTTTGCCTACCGCGCACACTCAAAGACGAGTGCTCTCAAAGAGCCAATAAAGGAGCTGTACGTCGGTGTGTGTGCGAGGAGTGTTTACTCTCGAAGCTTTAGAGTCACGGGTCAAAGGGTTTGGGCCCAAATTTAGCGAGAGTAACAAGAAATCACCCAAATCGGTAATTTTAAGGATTTCAACATTTTACAGAATTCCCGTGTACGCGAGGAAAATTTTTCAAACCCGCGTGAGATGCGGATTTAAAGGGTGAAAACTAAAATCCTTTGAAAGTACGACTGGCTAACAACCGACTTTCGATATCGGATACCAAAGGAAAAAGCGAGCGGGATAGCCCTTTTTGGAATTTACAACCTAATTGTAGCTAGTGCAGCATCGATAAAAAGGTTTTTAAATAAGAAATTTCTGAACATTTTTTGAGAGATTCTTTTTGTCAAATTAGAGATTTTAAAAAATGATAGAATTTTGGCCAAAGAAAATATCTCTGAGAACGTGGAAGCCAAAGGGAGGCAAAGTGATTAAGATTTGGGGTATCGTCGTTTGAGCCCCGCTGCAGCGCAGTTTGGACTGGCTTTGATCGAGTTTTTTGGCGGCAAGAAACCTTGATTGACTGCATACAAAACTGTTTCGAAAGAGTCGTTACCTTATCCCCCTCAGGGTTAGCAGGCGCATAACTTGGGCATTTAAGTCAGCGATTGCCAAATTTAATTTTGAAAATTCGATTTAAAGTAGACAAATCTTCGAACCGGGTCTGACCGATCAACCCCTTCGGTTTGAGATTTGCGAAAGAATTGTAAGTTCGCTGGGCGGAGGCAAAACGAGTTCACTCTATTTTCGGGGTTTTCTGTTCCCCCAGAATTTTTCAGCATTGTGACAAGAAAAACAATAAAAACAATTTTAAGAAAGTAAGAAAAAACGAGCGAGAAAAAACTAAAAAATGTTACCCCGGAACTAGCTCTCAAAAAGAGGGGTCAAAGACCTGATTCATAATGGGGCGAAAAAATTACGTAATAAATCGTAACACGGACGAGAAAAAAGTAATGCGCCAGGAGAGAATGACGTGTCACTACAATGAAGTGCGGTGTGATTTCGGCGCGAGAAGAGATCGGAAAATTTCACTAAGAATATTAGTGACGAGAATATAGCTTGCATAAAATGAATTATGCAAACATACAAAACAGAAAAGACAGATCTCCAAATTTAATTAAATTCCCTGATTATCACGGCAAACGGAGAACAAAGGTTCACACCCGAGAGAGCGATGTGAACCAAAAACGTACATCATAACAGAAAGACATGGGGGTCTAAACCGGAATGAAAGGTAGCACAGTGCAAAAGGAAGGGTTACCCAAAAAATGATTTAAACTGATAATATCTCGGCCCGGAGGACCAAAAAATGATGGGGGGGGTGGGCCCTTAGAAAATGGTATTTTGTGGCTTATATTGAATGTAGCAATGAACTTACCCCCAAAAATGTAGTGCGGGGGTTTAAAAAAGTTCAGAGAGGGTAAGCGTGGTGCGTAGTTGGGAGCCACCCGTAAAAAGGAAAAAATAAAAAAGGGTCAGCTTGGAAAAGGGAAAAGAATGAAAGAAAAAGTGCCGGAAGGGATCGACCCAGACTGCATATGAAATGGATGGCGAACGAAATGTGGCTTAGTGTGGGCTGGAAACGGGGGAACTTTAGAAAGGAATGAATGGTGCACTGTACACTTCGCACTGAATATGACTAGAATCGAAGATTGATTTGCTTCGGAGACCAAAACACAGAAACCCCCCCTGTGAGGGAAACGGGCAAATGACTCCAGGGCTAATCGGAGGAAAAGAGACAGAAAAACTAGTCAAAAGAGGGGAAAGAGGGTAACCGGGTGAATCAGACACAAACGAGAAAACAAAAGAATACGCGAAAAAATAAACAAACTAAAACCTATACTATTCTAACAAGAACATCGCGTGAACGTCACTAAATTTTAAAAGGAAATTGAAAAATGGGAAAAAAACAGTGGTTTGGGAAGATAAACATAAGTTGCGCCGAGAAAAAAACATTTGTGCTAGCGTGGAGAAACCTTTTAAAGTTTTAGTCACAACAGTTTGTAAAATTTCAAAAAAAATAACCCCCCAAAAAGATGAGCAAAGTGACCTCAAATGCTATGGGGGTAAAAGTGATGAAACCATGTGGTCAAGTGAAAATTCGTGCACTTATGGCAAAACAGAAATTTGTGTTCAAGTCAAAAATACGACCAAGCACTTGTTAAACGCCTTACTTTAAAACCCTTCGATTATAAAAATTGGCAAAACTATGCACGATTAAAGAACAACAAATCCAAAAATGGCATTACTGGAAAAATATCAAATGTTTTTGAAGGCCCTGGTATTCCTGGAAACCCCTTGGAAATTTGACGAAGTTAAAGCCAGTTAAACTTTTAAAAAGACGTGTGCCAATCGCACAAAAAGGAAGCATTCGCAAGAAGAAAAAAAAAGGGAAAAAGCAGGTATCAAAACCAAGGTAACTAAACCCTATAATGGAAAAGCAGTAGGGGCGTACGAAACCTAATAAAACGATGTATCGATCCACGGGATCTAAATAAAGCTTTAAAAGCCCAATATAATTGCCGAAGATTGAAGAGATCTCCGGAACTAAAAATGCAAATGTTTATGTTCTCGATCCCAAAAGAGGGTTTTTTGGAAAGTTGATTTAGATGTTGAAAGCTGAACTAACCACTTCTGGACCCCTTCAGGACGATTTGATGGCTACGAATGCCATTTGGAAAACACCGCACCAAGGTACCAAGACTTTGCATGACTCCCGGGATTTTTCCCCCGGGTATTATATTATAGCAGACGACATTTTGGTGATGGTTGGGGGACTACCCATAAGAACAAAAAAGATCACGTTTTTGGAACCTCGAAAGGTTCTTCAGAGAGCAAAAAAAGTTGCCTAAAGTTAAACAGAGAAAGCTGAAACAAAAAATGAAAAAGTGCCTTATAGGTCACATACTAACGCCAAAAGGACTGAAGGTCGACTTCCTTAAAAATAAAAGCATTTACATCAAGGGAAAAACCCAAAGGATGCCCAAGGATTTCAGAGATTCTTGGTTTCGTTAACTCATGGCAAAATTCTTCCAAAAATTGTCTGATTTTGCCGACCTTAAAAAGACTTCCAATAAGACCGGAAAGGGGCCTGGCAATCAGCTCAAAAAGTTGCTTTTGATACTATAAAAGAACTTGAAACCACTGCCCCTGTTCTCAATACTTTGACGTATCTGACAAAGTCACAAACAGGTGACGCTAGGATTTTTGGGATGGGAGCAACTTAATGCAAGGGGGCAACCTGTAGCGTTTCTTCACGCACTTTACGAAAACTGAAAGGAACTAGCAGTCATCGAAAAGGGAATGCCTTGCATTGTTTTTTTGTTTTGCGAACTTTTTTCCCCATCCCTTTTACGGTAAAGACTATCCGAGTAGAACCCGACACAAAGTTTAGAAAAATCTTCAGAAATCATTGTTCAAGCCCCTAAACGCTTAAAACGTTGCTTTTAAAGGGTTAAAAAGGTTAAATCTTCAAGTAAACTAAAAACCGGGAAAGGGGAGATGCTGATTGCAGTCCCCTGCGCGAGCAGCTGTTCCAGGGAGTAAAATGAGAAGGATTACATTTTTATCAGTGGAAACAGAAGATAAGATTCACCGTAAATAGAAGAAATAAATCAGACTGAACCCCTAAATTAACCAGCGAAAACTCAAAAAACCCAAAAGATGCACGGAACCAGATGAAGTACTACGTCACTCATCACGCCCATTCTTTCTGGATGGCCATTTGCCAAAATCAAAAATTCCAATCATACGGGAATATTGGTCTTGCAAGAAGCTTAGTGTAAAAATGGTTTGTGTTTAAAAATAGTAAATTATCATACCAAAGACGATGCGGCGTGGATTTTGGGGTACGATACATCCATCCCCTTTGGAACCGAAGCATGCTTAAAAAAACCAGAGTTTTTTTTGTATTGGCCGCAATGTCCCGCATTCGAAACTTAAAGCATTGTACAGCGTGCCAAGGTTTGCAGATAAAAAACAAAAGAACCGCTGCAAAACACAACGCACCCGGACTTTCCATGGCCCCTCGAGTGCGAGGATATGTTCTTTCTCAAAAAAAAAAAATATCCCCTTTTTTAGTAATCCTATTCGGATTTCGGGGATTAGATAAATAAAAATTCATTGGCAACCACACTCGTGGAAGTAACAAAAGAATTTACCGTCTGGTTCCGAATTTTTAGTCACAGAAAATACACTCCATTTGTCAGTGCAATTTTTAGAAGTTTCCACTGAAGGGGAGTTCACCCCAAAACACATCACCCGCCAAGACATAGCCAACCCCAAGGGAAAAAATAAAAAGCAACATGAAAATCGTTAAACTTACTAAAGAAAACCCTTTCCGCCCAAACTCCGATCCGGGAAGGAATCCAAATTTGGGCGAAATACCCCAAACAACAGTTACGGGCTAGTCCAGTACAAAACTAATTCCCGTCGCCAAAACAACCTTACCACAACTACACACTTCGGGTCCCAAAAGGGGTAGATGGCGTTTTGGGAAAAATATCGGCCAAGAAGAGCAATGAAAGACCATAAGACAGCCGGGGCCATTGCCAGAATTACAAGTTGGACAAGACATTCGCCTTCAGCCGAATCCGGGAATCGCGAAAAAGCGTGGCGACCCGGACTGTAGCCGGAAACTGTCAACCAGATCCTACTTTGTGGATGTGGATGGATAAAAGTATCGAAGAAATAAAAAATTCATACGAGAAGCCCATCCAGGCTGACACAGATGGGAACCTGAGTCGCCAAGTAGGCCTACAAACTGTCACCAGATTAAATGAATCAGAACCTATGTAGATCCCCAGACATAGAGCGGAATTCAACTGGTCCCCGGGCTCCCCCCAAGACTCGCCTGGACAAAAGATGCGAACTCCAGGAGAAGAGTGTACTTCCGTTCGTACAAGGAATAAAAATTAAATTATTAAGTAAAATTGTTAACTACTATACAAAAAACAAAAAAGGGAAGATGTTGTAAATAGTATGCTCTCTATGTACATGTATACCCCTTTTAAGGATGTTGCCCATAACAAATTTTCATTTAATAAAACAGTTATCATTGCAAACCCGGGGGAACTTTGGCCCCAAAGAGCCCCAAACCCCCTACCATCCTGGCACACGTCCCCGGAGAGGGGGTCCCCCTACAAACGTTTGGGGGGTATGGACGTGGCCGCTGCAGCGTCGGTAAGGCAGTCGAGTCACCCATCAAGGGCCCCTAATCCTCTTCCCACTTTTTTTTTTCGTTCAGAAGTGTCCTGTGTCAGCATCAAAAAGTTTTTTTTTCTCTTCCTTTTTCTCTTTATTTTTCTAACTTCCTAGTGTAACAGGGTTTAAGCTCGGGTCTTTAAAAAAGAGGGAAAACCCCAAAACTTTCCCCTTACTGTTGCTTTGGGAATGAGCAGTACTTTTTAAAAACTTTTGTTTTTTCCATAGAGCATAAAACGAAGTCAACGACCCTTGTTTACTTATGGTTATCGCCCCCAATGGGAACTGTCCCTTCATTCCCAAAATTTAAATATGTTCCTTACTAACAACCTAAAATACCGACCTTTAAAGTTTTTTTTGCTCCTGCTTTTTAGCGCTAACGTGAGGAGAAAAATTTAAACCCGGGGCTTCGCCCGGAAACGGCCATGCGCCATTGCAGGTGGGCGTGACGTCATCGCGAGGTTTGCCGAGGCGGCTACAGACGTTCTGCCACTGCACAGCTTTTGTGTCGCGCGCTCTTCCCACGCTCAGATTATCCGTAAACGACAAAAACGTATTTTAAATCATCAAATGCCCGTTAAAAATGGTGCATGTAGTTCAAACACTACTTTTAAAACACCAGACAAAATATTCTTAATTGCAAACAAAAAAATAGGAAAATTAACGCATGGTTCAAAGCTGCAAGACGAGATGAAACAAACACGCGCCGTCTGCGAATCCAACTTTACTTAATATATGACTATACCCTTTCTATTTGCCCTTTAGGGCGCCGCACCCAAAGCCCGGTGCGCTACCACTCAGCACCTTATACCCCAAGCAGATTTGGGGGTGATTTCGAGTGTTACCCAGCCTCATGTAACGTGATTGAACTTGAAAACTATCACAATCGAGGGATTTAGGTACCTACAACCTCCCAAATTTTTATTGGGGTACGCCCTTCCTTTTTGGGAAAAAAATGTCTTAAAACTGCTAAAAATCATTTTAAAAGGATGTTAGCTACTGCTAGCTACGCTAACATCTAATCTGGGCCCGCATTCTGACCAAGGGGTGGGGCTACAATGTTCAATTTACAGGACTTTAAAGGGTTTGAATGATAGCCCCTTTTTTAAAAAAAAAGTTAAAAAAGTTTGTTGGAAGGCTTCAAAAAAAGGTTTTAAAATAACCCTTTAAACACTTGGCAAAAATCAAAAAGTAACCATAGTTCTTGACACTTGTTGACGGTATAACAAGTTAGGCGGGAAAGTGCGATACGTAAAATGGCGGGCATTTAAAATTTTCTTTTTTTGTGTGGAACGAGAAAAAAGGGGTTTATTAAACTCTCAAAAACAAATCAGAACCGTCCCCGCCTAGGCCCAGATGTAGAAAATTATTTATAATACAACAGTGAGGTCTAAATTCCTTTGGGATAGGACTAGTAAAATTCATACTTTCATTTCATGTTTGACAAAACCTACCAACCCCATGCCAGCAAACTTGTTTTGATATGAACTTTCTCAAAGTTTTTTACTAAATTGCAACATCAAAACTTTCATAAATTGTCTTTTTATTGGCCCGCGTTTATAAAGGGGTGCCATCTAGAATAAAAATAGAACTTTTTCGAGCTCTTTGCTATACGCAAATCTTTTAAAGTGTTTGGGTTCGTGATACTCTTTCACCTAGGGTTTAATATCAATGCTTTCAAATCACAACCCTGACTTTTCCCGATACCGTTTAAGAATACCAATTTCCTTTTGAAAACGAAAAAGCTTCGTTTTCAAATTGCGTTTTCAACTATCTCCCCAAATAAAAAATTGGGGGCCATCCTTATACCCTCGTTATACCATGGTTTACCCCCTATACCCAGGGGTGTACATGAATCCGGGGCTAGATTTTTTACTCCTATATTTTTACTGCTAATACCTAGAATTTTTAAAACAACTTTTATAAAAAAATTATATTTTAGCAAAAAATTTTGTAATGGAAATTTAAAAGTAATGAATCACCACATAACAAAAAATTTTAGAAATACAGCCAAACCCTTACAACTCAAAAGGAATGAGATCTAAAAAAAAAGGGCCCAAACTCTCACCCTTCCACATAAAGTACAGTGTCCCATAACAGCATCCTCGAAAAAACTTGGCAAAATGAATTGGGATGTTTCTTTAATTTAAATTTCAAAAAAAGAACTTGATAAACTATTCGTTAAATTAATAATCGCAAATTCATTTGGGGGAAAAACTTTTTTGAGGTGCTGTTTGGGAACTGTACGTTTATGTGGGAAGGGTAATGAGCTTGGCCCTTTTTTTAATCTCATTCCCCTTTTTAGTGTGTGGTTTTGGGTGTATTTCAAATTTTTTTTATGTGTGTAGTTATACTTTTTTATAGTTGTTCTTTACTTTAATTTAACAATTAATACTTTATTTTCCTTGCGTTCTTTCTGCATACAAAACAAGTCAACCACATTATTTTGTGGCCTAGCCATAGGAAAACCACGAGGAATTTTATCTTGGGATTACATACCAGGGCCCAAAGGGCTTAAGACTGTAGGCCCAAACTAATAATAATGCAAGATCATTTTTATTTTAGCTACAAGAAGATGGAGAACTACACCAGTTTTTAAAAATGTTTTTCTTTAATTAAAACAAAGAAAAAAAACCTAAAAGAGTAATACTTTTAAAAAGCCAAATTATTTATATTATTAAAAAATACACTTACCTTTCATTTCATGATGTTTTATTTTAAGCTATAAGTAGGGGGAGTGACGCGGCCTAGGCTTAGGCCCTTTGAGGGGTAAAATGGGCATTTGCCTGGTAAAATGCATCATGGCGAAGTACCAACCCTTTTTTATAAATCCCGCCTACAAAACCTTTACGTCGCTATTTTAAATATTTTGGGGTTTCAACTGAAAAGTACTTTTTGCTTAAAAAAGCGATGTTAAATTTTTTGAATTTTTTTTTTTTACCCATAAAACCCCAAAAACTGATGTTAATTTTGTTATTTTTTATTATGTTCTTGTCCGGGTAACTCTACGTACAACAATCCCCCCGGCGGCCTAAATGATGGCTGCCCAAACAGTGAAAATCCCAGTGTTAGTAGAGTAATTACCTAATAATTGTATTTTTCAAAAATGATTAGTGTTAATAAAAAGTTAAAAAGAGTTATTTTTATTTATTTTCTTTGAAATTGATTTTTTATTGTTTTTTTTGAAAAAAAAACAGTGTTAAAAACTGGGGCCATACCAGCACAGAAGTGTGAAAAAAAGCATGCACAGCCAAAAAACGAAGTCTGACGTCTGACAATTACAGGGTGGGGTTTTTTTTTTTTTTTAAAAAATAAAAATATTTTTTATTTGATTTAAATCAAGTTTACGATTTTGTCCTATCAATTGTTTCGATTTTTTTCGATTTAGATCAATTTTTATTATAGTAGTATTAGATAGTAGGGTTTTTTTTCCAATACAAATGTTTCATTGTAGTTGACCCTCTAATCCTCTGTAGAGGATTATTTAATAGGGTTTTGGAAAATGTTTAATTACAGTTAAATAAATAAAATTACCATATAGGCTATATAAAAAACTAAAATATAAAACAAAAAAAAAAAAAAAAAATGGGCGATAATATTTTCACTTAAATTTGAATTAGAGATAAATAATATATTTTAAAATCCATAGCCCCCAGTCACATGCACTTTTGGTTGTAACCTGGGCTATTGAATTTTTTATTGCGTAGGTACTTTGAAGGCCTATTTTTTTTGTCTTCTGGTATTCTTGAAACCCGGGAATATGCCTTTTTTAGAAAAAATTTATTCAGCTTGGTTTGAATGAGTTTACATTTTTTATATTTTTTTATTTCTTGTGGAATTCTGATTTTGTATGATGAAATTTAAATTTTATGTTTTAGTTTTGAGGTATTGTGTTGAATATTTTATTTTGACGGGTTTTTGTGAGAATGGGTGTCGCTGTTTGGGTATGGTTCTTGGGTTTTTTTGTGTATGTCCGATGGTTTGCATTATGTATAAGCTGTAGAAAAGTTAAAATTTTTTATGTTTTATAAAGTGTTCTTTACGTGGGTTTTTTGAAAAATCTTTTCTTTGTCTTAGACCCAGAAAGATCCTGAAGCTTTTTTTTGCAAAGTAAAATTTTTTTTGCATTTGGGGCCACCCCCAAAATTTTACTCCTATCTGAGATGAATTCAAATTTGCGGAATTCTATTTTAGCTGTTTTATATTTGAAAAATTTATTTTATATCCTTAATGCATATATAGTAGAGTTTAATTTTTTTGACAATTTTTTTACATTGTTTGTTCCCAAATTTTTATATTTATAATCGTTTGGGCCCAAAAAATCTGCGGATTAGTCTTTTTTTTTTTTGTGTTTTTTTCAGCGTTGATATGAGGGTTTTGGTTTTTTTTTCCTCTTTGATGTCTGGTTGCCAAACATGACAAAAGTGGTTTTGTTATAATTTAATTCAGATTGTTTACCTAAACCCTGGTTTCCACAAACAGCTGTTTTTTCCGCTTTTGTTATAAAATGATTTTACACACAGTCTGATGGTGATGCTTTTGCATCCGCAAAGAGCTGTGGTTTTTTGTAAGGGAGCAAAATCATTAAAAATTAATAAAAGAAATGGCCCTGTAGGATCCTTGTGGCACTCCGCAGGTAATTTTGGTTGGTTTTTTATAAGTTTTCTGTTCATTGTTATCTTCATCCCTGGGTTAGCTCTACGATTGACCATTTTTTTTAGTTGACACATCATGTCTAGAGCTATACCTCTTTTGCCGGGAATTTTAGTTTATCTATAAGTATTTTGTGATCTATACAATCAAAGGGTTTTGATAGATCACAAAATACTCCAAGTAAAGATCATTACATTTTTTTCCCTTCTATTATATTTTTATAAAAATTTTTAATAGTTCCTAGGGTTTACCTGTTTTTCCCAACCCTTTTGTTTTTCTGTTAGGAGTTTTTTTTTCAACAAACAATGTTTTCTTTTATGTATCAATGTTTCTAGGATTTTAGAGAAAACTGAAGGGGGGAAATTGGGCGATAATTACCTATTTCTCTTTTTGCCCTTTTTGTGTATGGGAAACTTTTGCTATCTTACTTATCTGGGAAAAAATTTCCCTTTTGCTAACATCGTTTATATTGTTTCAAGTGGGGGTTTTATATGTTTTACTGCATTTTTTTTATTAATGAAATTAATTTCGTCAAACCCAGAGGATTTTTTTTGATTTAAGCTTTGAGATGATTTTTGTGATTTCTTGTGGTCTGTAGGCTGCATAAACATTTATTTTGTTGGGGCCCATGTTCAGGTTTGTAGGTACGCAAGGTAATCCTTTTCCTCATTTATTGGTTTTTTTGTATAGTTTATTTTTCTGCCTGGCAAAATTTTTGTTGAATAATTGGATTCTGGTTTTATTTGTGACGATAGAGTTGTTAATTTTTAGTGAAACTTTTTTTTCATTGCCCGTTTTTTGATTTTTTTGTGGCTTGTTTATTATTTTTCCCAATCTTTGAGTTCGATATGTGTCTCTAAACTTGTCAAGTTGGTGACGAATCAAATATTTTACAAACGTTTCAGAAATCTAATACAAAAATTTTTTTTAGGGAAAAATTTGTCTAAAACAGTTAGAACTCTTGTGTTTTTTTTTTTATTATTTTTTTATTTTTTTGGATGTTTTCATACAAAATCGGGTTTAAAAACCCAGCTAAAAAATGTTGGCGGACTTACGTCAAGTCTTCCATGGTACCCATTACATCTTTTTACTTTTGTCTTAAACCCTAACTAAAAAAATTTTTTAAATTTAAAAATTTTTTAATAAATTTTTTTTTTTTAAAATTTTTTTTGTTTAAAAAAAAATTGATGGGTTTTTCTTTCGGGCCCC
>JAMZAV010011986.1:0-19495 GCA_024449915.1 Sweltsa coloradensis
AAAAAAAGCCCCCAACAAAAAATTTTAAATTTGATGTCGTTTACGTAATAATCTGCTCTCCTAGCTACTTCCCCTCGAACATAATATTTTCAATTTTTTACTTAAACCGACGGAGGTAGGCGCGAAATTTTGATTCGGAGGTCCTAGTTTCGATACCTGCCACTGACAATGTTGATTACTGACGGTAAGTTTATGCCTGGACTTTCTTCATTCGTTGATATATCTAAACCAGAATAGCGGTGACAATTGTTCCAAAAATATGATTAAAAACAATTATTGTATTAGGTACTAATTTATTTTTACTTTTTTTTGCTTAGGACAATAAACAAATGAAATAAATAATATAATATAGTTGCAATGGGAAGATTAAACTGCAAAACGTCACACTAATGTTTACTTGTTCTAGGTGATTTTAGCAACTCTGCCATTCGTGTTGACATAAGCAAACAACATGAGCAAGGAACAAATTCAAGTCGAAGACACAAATACGAAGACATCGCCTCATTTCGCCTCGAGACTCTTTGAGGTTCTACCCATGCGAGACAAACAACGACGACAATAATCATTACGAAATAAATGACGAGCTCGGTATCGAAAACCCTTTGATGTAATTAATTCAACTCCAAAGATTATTTCAAAGCATTGTTCCCACCTTCGTTTGTCTTTTTAACCATTCGTGTTTATGAATACGTATCAGAGTGACGTATTAGTTCAAGAAATTATACAGTAGCAACAATCATTTGCGTTTGGGGTTGATTCAAAGCCGCGTTCCGCTCCTCTTCAGTCTGACGGAAATTGTTAACGTAAAGACGCTTTTCAGTTGACAGAGAAACTTCAAAGGGGTCGTAGCCCCCCCCCCCCTCCCTTGGGCCCTTGCCTACTTAGGATTAGCCTCAGAGACCGTCTAATTAAAACAGAATTTCAACTTTTAAAAAGGGGTAAAAATAATGGGGGTTAAATAAAGAAACGCCTAAAAGGGTTGGTTATAAATCCCTCAAGGATGAAAACCTTACGTTTTCCTCCCTCTATAGAAAACCCCCTTCTCTTTGTTTACTTTTTTTTGCAAGTTATTTTAATCAATTGGTAAGCTTAAGGTATTCAACAACGCAACTGAGTTTATTTGATCTTTTCGGCGCGTAATTATTCTATTTGTTTCTCACCCTATCAGCCGCAAAGACCCGGAAGACAAAACCCACATTGACAACATAATCTAATAATTACTAATATCCTCTATCAAGTCAGGTGTGACGTTGAGGCTTCTAAATCTCGTCTTGAAAGGGTTTTGCGGGGGCAAATTAGTTTTCAGATCCGGAAATGATTGCGTCTGTGGTTTATCGAACGGTAATCCGATGTAAATCATGGAGGTAAGCCAGCGGCGCAGGTGTGGAGGGGGTTGTAGTTTCACCTTGCGAATCAAGGGGTTGTTTGTTGTGTGGCTGGTGCAAGGTTTGACGCGGCGGGTGCGCGTGGAGTAACTCAATTAGAGTAGTGTGAGTGTGTTGGTGTAGCGATGAAGCGTGGTGCGGTATCATATGGCGTAGAATGAGGTTGGCACACATTACATTAGATGCGAGGTGAGGTGACCTTCCCTGAGATGAAACCATGAGTATTAAAATATTGCAAAGGACACATGTATGATTAATTTAAATAAAATATACACAACATTTAAATAAACCCTCCTGTTTAGAGGTACGTGAAAATACTTTTTGCGTATAATGCTGCAATGCGAATTGTTTATAAAAAATTTTAATTCAGTTGATGTTAATTCAAATTTTATTCATAATTTTAAAATAAAATATGACAAACTTCATACACATTAAGGGCAGAACGGTTGCATCTTTTTGATGTGTTTTATGTAAAAATTTTTTTAACGAAAAGTATAGACGTTAAATAAATAAAAAAGATTTACAAAAAAAAAATATAAGTAATAACCATATTCGTTTTATTTTGACCGACAAAATTTTTTTCAACACCATATATCCTATCCCAAAAATTTGATATTTCAATATTTTACCACTACCACCACAAACACATATTTTTTCATTTTGTACTATGGTAGTTCATACCATTATAAAAGCATATTTTTTTTATTCCAATTTAATAATTTTTTATGGCGGCTTTTGAAAATATATTCCCCCAAATCACAAAAAAAGTTTTTAATTTTTAAAAGGGCAATTACAGTCCCTAGATTTTAACTACAATAATATTTGTGAAACACATGTTCAGTTATTTAAACATGAGGCTCGTTGTCCCGTCATCACTTTCAGCGTTCACGTGACACCTTTTTAAATTTACATTCATAGTTCATTAAAAAACATTTTTACATTTTCCCATTTCGTGGATTAGGACCAATATTTATTTTAGCAGTCAATTTAAGGGTCCTTTTCTCTTCGGCGTTTACGGCTGAATGGTCTTCATGCTCATGTGATTGTTTTGGCAGGGCAAACTTTGATAGGATTCTTGCACGCACACAGGGCTATATTAATAATGCACGTAGGGGGAGCTATACCCGGTCAAACACACGTGGAGTTGCGATATTATTTCGGCTCATTCGTAGACATAAACCAGCAGCTTTTCAAACATGGGTTCACAAGTCAAGCAGTCGAATCGTTTTTCTAGTTTCAAAACAAGTTTTTGTGACATTAATGTTTTCTGGCAACTATCGACTTTTGTTCTTTGTTTTTTGTTCATTGTATGTGTTTTGTTCATATGTAAGTGTGTATGTTTGTTCAGATATAAACTTTGCAAGTTTGCACATTTTGTTTCACACTGAGTCAGGCAGTCGGTTGTTGTTGTCCGATTTATCAATCGGATTTTATTAAAATTACTTTTTTCTTATAAATTTATATTATAACCAAATATACGGATTTTACTACTTTTTTTTTAATATGTAATGTTTCATTCAAAGAAATGGCAATGGGTGTCTGCGATCAGATCCTCTACCCTTTACTTAATAAATTACAAATTATATTGACAATTATATCAAAAATGAAAAAAATGCTGCAAACTTACTTTTTTATTTTAAGTTTTTTCCCAACCATTTTTTGTTTTATATTGCAATATTATTAATGCATTTAATATCTTTTTTGAATTTTTACCAAAAGTTTTGTGTTTTAATTGCATTGGGTGTAATATTATTTCAAATATACTAAACTGTATTCATTGTTGTGTCTGCATCTATGTAATTAGTTTTATTTAGTTGTCCACCTTTGTAAATCAGTTTTTAACTGAATAGATGGACGTTAAATAAATAAATAAAAAATAAGCAGTAAGTTACATAAATTTGTACTAAACCATCATGATAGTTTTATTGTGGCAACTATGAAATAGGCCCACTTTGCTTGCGATGTAGTATATTCCACAGGTACAACCTGCAGTATTACTATTAAACAGAAGACAGAGATAGTGGGTGGACAGACAGGGTAGAGACGCGAATGTGCGTCTACACATAACTGAGGGCGGCTATACGCACGCCACACTGGTCACGCGATGACGCTAAGCGTCGTGACGCCCAGATAGAGCCGACCTACCTAATCACCGTCACCGCCAACAGATGGCCTGGTAGTCGCCACCCTACACCTGCGCCCACCGAGGAACAAGAGATTGGGGGGGGGGGGGGCAGTTGTTACAAATATTTGCCCTGATTAGAGGTTAACCTGGACGCTTAACATGTGGCTGCTCATTTTGGAGCACGGAATTAAGCGTGTTTAGTTGCTGTTAGTGGTGATGTCCAAATTATCATGTTAAAGGGTAGTTTGATTTACCGATAAAATTAATAAGTTTTTAAATTTTAGTTCCCTTTAAATCATTAATTTTATTTTTATATTTTATAACAAACAAATTTGATGAAATAATTTTACTAGATACGGGTAATTTAAATTTTAGACTTGCACACTGAACAGATTTTAATACAGATTATTAATTTTGTGTGTCCTCTTCTATTTCAAAAACATGTATTACAATATACTTTTTAAAAACAATTTTTTTTTATAAAAAACTATGAAAAAAAAATTATTGTTTATGTAAGTAAATAACTTCTTGTGCCTCTGTTTATTCAAGGCAAGTAACTAGTTGAACTAGTAAAAAGTAAAATATTATGTATCTGCATGATGGATGTAGTAGTCGAAATTACGAACATTGCAATATAAGGCACAGCATGGTTTCCTTTATAAGAAACCAAGCAAACCCGAAAACGTATTTTTTAGGATATATTAACTGGACGTTGGAAAGAAATCACAGAAGTTGAGAGGAAAAAAGTACAAATAACAATTTAGTTGAAGTTGCTCGAAATGAAACGAATTCACCATGACGTGAATTAAGTCATATTATATACCCAGTTCCACGTACACACTGTGTGTTTTTCCTCCTAATGCGTGCACCCTACTAGGGGCAAACAGGTTTTTGTCTGTCACTCACAAAATTGGTCCACACAGGTGTCTAATAATTATTCCTAAACTAATTGAATCGAGTTAATCAGTTGAGTTGAAACATGGCCATGTCACTCCCGCGGTGTTAATGGCTGCACCACAATAAGAGGCTTATAACGGATGTGCGCGAGCAGCATTTGCGTGGATGAGCGATATGTCGCTTCCGGTTTGACAAATGATCTGTTGGAGAGTTTCTGATCAATTGACTGTCTCGCTGTAGCATCCCCCCCCCCCTCCCCCCAACAAATCTCATTATTACACCAGTCACAATGCCCTCTTATCTGAGTGGCTACGATGACTTTGCGTCTTTTCGTCTTGATATTATTTACAACACTCACTCCCCCCCCCTCTCCCCCTTTATAAAGTCTGCTTTTTGCCAGTCCAATCAGCTATCATTAATTTCACTCTCTGATGATCGTCTTTTCCAATCTTCACCCCCAAACAACTCACTCGATGTTCCCTCGTGTTTGGTTTTTATTTCGTCTATTCTGGCTTTTGACGCTTGGATTTCACAAATCATTTATAATCTCTCTGTCATCCCACGTCTCACTAACTGAAATATCATTATGCACTTTTACCATGTGTATACAACATTAACCATTAACTTTTGTTATGAAACTAGAGAGTGGAGGGCTTTTCAAATCGCTAACACGTGTCAAAACTCTATTCTGCGATACAAAGAGTTTTGCTCTAAAGTCAGTGAATTAAGGAAATAATTAATAATTCCCTTAATTAATAATACATTAATGGTATTACAATGCCGAGCATTATTCTGTAATGCCCATTATACTTACAGTAAATTTCTGGTCAAAAGGTTTTCGAACACATTAAAAGATTTGCATTTTATATTATTAGCCAGGAAAAATCTCTTCCAAAATTGCGAACTTTAAAACAGACCTATCTGAAATAATGAGGAAAACAAGTAATTTTGACTTTGGCTGCTATATGTCACAAACGAAAATGTGGCCGTATGATAATCATACATCATTTTATCACTTGATGAACAATCTGTTATTTTGATAGTTCAAAACAAAAGTTAAATAACATCCAATTCATAATAATTGGACAAAATATAAATAAATTCAACTATACCATGGATTAAACCCCGTCAGTCGAGCTATTTTCTAAACCTTTTTTGGGCATATTAAATATTATTAACTCTATAGTTACGGGAGTGTTCCCCGACTTAACTTTTATTAATTCTAGAAAAATATGTTTTTCCTCATTTTCAGTTGATACGCATTCACATCATTTTGCTTTTTCTCTCTTTCGCTTTGATTATTACTTATAAGTATAATAAACTTATCGACCATACCGTCCTTGTCACACGCCACTAGTAAGAACAGCCCATGTGAGACGTATAAAGATCCTTGCACGCGCCCGTGATACCAAAGGTAAACAACGTTTCGTCTGGGGCAATTTAGAAAATTATGGTCCTTAGAGAGAAGAGAATATCCCCAGTAAATTCCATTTAAATGGTATCGAGGGGAATAAAAATGTCAGGTAATTTTATTGGGGAGAGATATATTTTGGCTTGTGAGGCTGAACCACGTATTGTGACTTTGTTCTCTTGGTTGTTAGCTAGGTCTACGTCGATAACCAGAGGATCCCGAACGAATGGGATGATATTTATTTGGCTCAGTTTACAATTCAGTGAAAGAGTGCGTCCTTTTGGGTCCACTTTCGGGGAAATGGACATATACAAATTCAATTTATAACCTTTCGAAGACAAGTTGATTTCACTCACAAAAATGACTTCATGTATAGGTTTAGATAATTTTTTCAACATACAAATGTTGAATGTGTTAAGTATGTTCTACAAAGTGGAAAATATTAACTATAATTACCAAAAACGAAACTTGAGCATTTTTTCTCAGAACAAATACGATTATAATTTCTTTGGTATGTTTGGAAAGATTATGCCTCCGTGTCATAAAATTGGAGGCCAGGCTATATACCTTGGCTGCTACTTGCTTGTAGTATGTTGATAAGTTTAAACGCCGTATCAATGAAACACAAGACAATGTGTTTCGGCAATGGATATGATCCGTTAGTCACTCAATCTAAATCAATTATTCTTATGTATTGGAAATAAGAGTGTGGTTGATAAATAACTTTGATTATCAGAGAACCCTTTGCTGTAACCCCATGAGACGCGACCCTCGGCCATTAGAATTATAACGCTGATTAGCAGAGGGTCCAACCAACCACCAGGGATTGGGCTTTCGATAAATAGACTGCAGGTTCAGCTTGACTCTGATTCGGGAGGTCCCGGGTTCGAATCCTGTCGTGACGGCAATCCTGACTGAAGCCGAATGCAGTCGTCGGACATCCCTCCACAATGTCCTATCCGCAACATATCTTTCACCTGAATAGGGCATGACATTGCACCCTATTACTAGTTTAATTCCCAGGGTAAAAAATAATTAATCAAAAGTCTGGGTGGAATTACGAAAAAATATAGAATGTACATCGTATTATTCGAGGTGTGTCAATCTTAAACAAGCAACACGATTGGAATTAAATATTTTAATTTTCATTGAATGAATACATTTTACGACATTTTGGCTTTACGTCTCATATTTTACTATAATTTTGTACTAACATCTTTTTGATATTATTTTTAGTGTATGTTTTGTGGAATTAATAAATGAAATTAAGTGTTCATTGCGAATTTTTTAAAATAGTATTTATTAATTGATTTCCCCACTTTAAAATGTCTAATGGGGAGTCTTACCATTTTAATAAAAAGTAGTAGGGCCTAATATAAGTTAATCTGAAATCAATTATAATTTGCATCATCCCATAAAAAGGTTATAATAAAACATAATGGGAATATTGAATAGCCTTTGGCAAACGCTATTTTTATTATATCAAACTTAAATTGAGTATATAATGAATTCTCGCGGAGTGTTCTCGCTCGCCTACGTCACGAATGCCCTACAGTTGACCCGAGTGCATGCGAATGTGATAGCGTACAGGGGAACTGCATCTCGGATATGCAGCGTACGACATCCTCCGGAAGTGGTTGGTTGAGAGTGGCTGTATCTGTAGTCCAAGAAGAGGCTGTTATCTGCTATTCACACGTGCCATGGTTACACCGTGTGCTTGCCTCGTAGTCTTGGGAACGCAAGGCCGTGGGTTTGAATCCCGGAGAAGAAGGTTTATTCGTGTCTTTGATTTTATTACCGGTACCTCATGTGCATCAAAGACTACATATCTAATAGATTAAACTAGGAAAAACGCTAAAGTCCCGTCGCGTAGTTGAGCGAGCACCGGTACGTGCAACACGACCCGAGTACGACATTCCCATAATGTTACATACCATAAGTCTTTAATGTATTGAACGATTTAGCTGAAAATGTTGTAAAATAGGAGAGAATGATAAAATCCGCCGCCATCTAGAGGACCTTGACATCATTTCTTTGGAAAACTATTTCAACTCTTTGGTAATAACAAATAATACACTGCTTCCTCGCTAGTATTTTGATTACTTCTAGGTGGCAGTGCATAGTGAGACTTTTTCGTTGCCATGGTAACGTTACTTTTGTTATTTCTATCTATACTACTTAAGGTCTTGACCGATTTAGCTGAAAATTTGTAAAAGAGGAGAGAATGTTGTACTTTTTGACCCTGCAAAATTTCATAACGATCAGAACATTTTTATTTTTTTTTTATAACCAACGATCGATTTTGTTCAAAAACTATACAGCAACCCGCCTAGGTGATGTACAATGTACATATGTGCAAAATTTTAGGTCGATCAGAGAAACGGTGCGACCTGTATCGAGCAGTAACAGAAAACAAAAAACACAAAACAAACACCCAAAAAACAAAAAAACAGACATTGTACCTGCCATAAGAGTCAAGTTGAGACGCTCGCTTACGCTCGCTCAATAATAAATCTCACACGTTTAGATTAACATACAATGCATCCTCCTCTTTAGTATACTAACTTTAATCAGTAGTAATGCATAGTAGTTCTGAATTTAAAGGGAATGCTGCGCTGTTTTTAGAGTCTTCATTTATTGGCGATTGCATTAGAGACTGAAGAAAACCTCGGACAGAACTTTCAGTCCAGTTGTCATATTGGGTATCGAACACTGGTGGACCTCCCGAATAGGGTATTGCTAAAACTACATCAGTCAATAATATTAGAGAATGTGTGTTTCTGTGAGAAAACTATTTTTTGTGGCAATTGGTTTTGATAAGGCTAAGTGGAACGTTTTACATAGTTTATGTGTTTGAAGATACATCGTCTTTATTGCTTAATGTCAGTGCTTCTGAAACGACCCTTCATGCATCGTTAATATTTATTTATTTGCTATTGCTAGATAATTCTTTTTAGGGGGGAGCATAGGGTATGAAAACATGCTTCCGTGGCAGCTTAGGTGAAGAGCTAGTATGTGGTATCAATCGTTCGTATTGAATCCATAGATAAACAATTTCGAGGTGAGAGTCTTGATTTTTTTGCAGAGACCGGCCATATCTAAAACAAGATGGCCGCCGCTTTCGAATTTTAAACTGGGCCATATCTTCGTAAGTATTTGCCCGATTTCAATTTCAAAGGTACCTTTCGAAAGATAAATGATAAAAAATTTAAAAAATATTTTTTTCAAATTTTCACGAAAATCCCATTTTGTTTGAGGTTATGTTACAAAAACTTTAACTGTTTACTTTACACTTTCTCGTTATGGAACGATTTTTAAAAGGTAAAAAGGTTTTACATTTTCTTAACTCGCATTTTTGGTAGAATATTTCTATGTGTTTTTAATGAATCCATGCATTTAATTTTCTGAAAATTATAGCCTGAGTTTATGTAATTGAAGCGATGGCATGAGTAGGTGAATATATGCTACACTGTGTGATCTTTATGTTTCAAATACTTTTTTGTTGAGACACAATTGGTGAAAAAATTTAGATATTTGGTATCAATCGATTCGTTATGAACCGAACTTAAACAATTTTGATTGGGTAAATTTCGATTTTTTTACTGAGACCTTTCCCTGGGCAAAAACAAGAGGGCCCGCCGTCATTGAACATTTTAACTAAAATATATTTAAAAGTATTTCGCCGATTTCAATTATAAGGTTACCGTTGAAAAAATAATAAAAATACCTACAAATGATATATCAACCATTTTCACGAAAGTTTAATATTTTTGAGGTTATGTTTGGTATGCGTTTTTGATATTTTTAACGATTGTTTCAGAGCACAATGGGTGAAACAACTATGTATGGGGTATAAATCGATTCGTTATAAAACCATGATTTAACAATTTGATGGGAAAATTTCGATGTTATACTGAGCCCTTCCCATGGCAAAAAACAAGATGGCCGCCGCCAATGAGCCTTTTGACTAGTATATCATTAAAAGTATATATCCGATTTTTAATTCACGTTACACCGTTAAAAAGGTAATTAAAAGAGAAATAAACTTTATATTTACTATTTTGTTGAAACTTTAATATTTACTAAGGTTATGTTTACAAAAACTTAAGTTTTACCACACTCGTCATCGTTATGGAACTTATGGCGCATATATTTACATGACCAAAACGGTTTTTGAATATGTTTGGCTTGTTTATCCGTAGAATATCTCTTTATGTATTCAATAAGTCCTTACCTTTTATGTTCCGACGGATATATCCCGAGAAATGTTTTTGAAGGCGAGGGCATGTGTAAATGAATAATATATTCATCGAGAATTTTGATCTTGATGTTTTGAACACATTTCGTAGAGGCACAATAATTGATGAAAGGATTATGTATCTGGTATCAATCGATTCGTTATGAAACGTACTTTAACAATTTCGATGAGTTACCCGTCGCAAAATAAAAACAAGATGGCTGCCGAATAATTTTTGTTACTTATTTTATTTTCTAAGATAATTGACAGATTCATTTCAAAGGTACCTTTGGGGGGGAAAGGTAATTAAAGGAGCAAAAAAGTAAAAACTTGCAATTTTCCACGAAACGTTTATATTTTCTGAGGTTACTTGTTACTACACTCTATCGTTACAGTTATGGAACAAAATATAACGTATATATGTATATATTTTTTTTAAAACCTTTGTTTATAGTAAGCGGCTATGACGCTGTTATTTTGGTACCATAGACAGAAATTAATAAAATTTTCTTCCACCGGGGATTGAACCCGGCCCAAATTTTTGGAAAGAGTATGACATTGACAGCCTAGGTCCCGAGTTCAATCCCCGGTGAGGTTTTTTTTTAAATTTCTGTCTTAATATATATATTTTGGTTTTTAGAGATTTTCGTAGCCGATATGTATGTCATACTGTCATACTCTTTCCATCTGGTCCCGGGTTCAATCCCCGGTGAAAGAAACTTTTATTAATTTCTGTCTATGGTACCAAAATAAGAGCGTCATAGTCGCTTACTATAAAACAAGGTTAAACAAAAATATATACATATATACGTTATATTTGTTCCATAACTGTAACGATAGGGGTGTAGTAAAAGATAACCTCAGAAAATATAAAAAGTTTCGTGAAAATTGCAAAATTTATACTTTTTTGCTCCTTTGATTACCTTTCCAACGGTACCTTTGACATGAATCTGTCAATTATCTTAGAAAAATATATAAGTAACAAAGTTTATTTCGGCAGCCATCTTGTTTTTATTTTGCGACGGGTAACTCATCGAATTGTTAAAGTACGTTTCATAACGAATCGATTTGATACCAGATACATAATCCTTTCATCAATTATTGTGCCTCTACGAAATTGTGTTCAAAACATCAAGATCAAAATTCTCGATGAATATATTATTCATTTTCACATGCAGTCTCTTCAAATACATTTATCTCGGGATATATCTGTCGGAACATAAAAGGTAAGGACTTATTGAAAACATAAAGAGATATGCTACGGATAAACAAGCCAAAAAATATTCCAAAACCGTTTTGGTCATGTAAATATATGCGCCATAAGTTCCATAACGATGAAAGAGTGTGGGAAATAAACTTAAGTTTTGTAACATAACCTTAGTAAAATATTAAAGTTTCAACAAAATAGTAAATACAAAGTTGATTTCTCTTTTAATTATCTTTTCAACGGTATACGTGAATTAAAAATCGGATATATATTTTAATGATATGCGAGTCAAAAGGCTCATTGGCGGCGGCCATCTTGTTTTTGCCATGGGAAGGGCTCAGGTAAAAATCGAAATTTTTCCCATCAAAATTGTTTAAATCACGGTTCATAAACGAATTGAATGATACCCCATACATAGTTGTTTCACCTATTGTGCTCTGAAAAAATCGTTAAAATTATCAAAAACTCAAACCCAAACATAACCTCAAAAATATTAAACTTTCTGGAAAAAATTTTTGATAAATCATTTGTAGCTCTTTTATTATCTTTTCAACGGACGTTTTTAAAATTGAAATCGGCGAAATACTTTTAAAGATATTTAGTTAAAATGTTCAATGACGGCGGGGCCATCTTGTTTTTGCACAGGGAAGGTCTCAGTAAAAAAATCGAAATTTACCCAATCAAAATTGTTTAAGTTCGGTTCATAAAGAATCGATTGATACCAAATATCTAATTGTTTCACAATGTGTCTCGACAAAATGTATTTGAAACATAAAGATCACACACTAGTAGCATATTTTTCACCTACACATGCCATCGCTTCAATTACATAAACTCAGGCTATAATTGTCAGAAAATTAAATGCATGGATTCATTAAAAACCACATAGAAATATTCTACCAAAAATGCAAGATTAAGAAAATGTTTAAAAACCCTTTTTACCTAGTAAATATCGTTCCATAACGAGAAAGTGTAAAGTAAACAGTTAAAGTTTTTGTAACATAACCTCAAACAAATGGGATTTTCGTGAAAAATGTGAAATAAATAATTTAAATTTCTATCATTTACCTTTCAAATGGTACCTTTGAAATTGAAATCGGTCAAATACTTACGAAGATATGCTAGTTTAAAATTCGAAAGCGGCGGCCATCTTGTTTTAGATATGGCTGGTCTCTGCCAAAAAATCAAGACTCTCACAATCAAAATTGTTTGGGTCAATACGAATCGATTGATACCACACACATAGCTCTTTCACCTTTTCGGCCACGGAATTACCTATGCTCCCCTACTATGTGTCAAAATTTGTATTAATAAGTACTCCCTAAAAAAAAGCAGTGCATACAATGAATTAGAAATCAACTTGTGTCATCAACAAAAGTTTTAAGGTAATTGTTTCTGACTCAAAAACAAAAAACACTGCTGCTTCGTTTTGTGAATAAGTTGATATTCTATCACGCTTTTACTACACACGTTTCAAGAATATGTTCATTCTCGCCATTTTCCAGAGACTTAGTGGAAATCATAGTTAGAAATCCCAAATTAACTTTTTTTCCTTTCTTCAAGACAGAATGGTGTTTCTTATTTTGGTCGAGATTAAAGATAAGGATACGAGTAAGTAATTCCTTAAAAAACAGCGTTCTTTCTTGCAAGATTTTTTTACTCCTATTTTCTCAGAACAAAGAGGGGACAAGTTGAAACTTGAATCCGTCGTTGTCGGCCCTCTTTCACGATCTAGGCGCCACGACTAAATCAAGGTGGCGGGGGATTAATTGGCGCCAAACCATGTTCTTATGACGACATCGAACACGTGGTTGAAACAGAAGAACGTCGCACGAACAAGTCTCAACTTGTCGGTTGAACACCTGCAACCATCGCCATAAACAAAATGTCCGAACTGTTGAAATTTGGTCCTGAGAATCTTTTGAACGCAAGATACAATATGGACGGTGCTACTTTGTCATCCCAGGAAAGTTGTAAACAGTATTATCAAATGACAGAAACACACTATTCAATTTCTGCAGGTTAGTTCTCCAAGAATAGACAAACCTTAGGCTTTTTCAATCAAATTTGGTCATTGGGGTTTCAATACATTTACAACTCCTAACACAAATGACATTTACACCATCTGGTTTATCTGAGTCATCCCCCCGAGTATACCATATATAATGACAATTTGGAAAAGTCTATGGGTAAATAGATACTAGAATACCACGTGAAGAGCAGCAATTTATTTAATACATCAATCCAACAACAATACTATTAAATAATCGTTCCACACTTTTTTTAGTTTTATAAGTCAACGTTGCATTCAAAGCATCGTATTTTGTTAATTTTATAATACATGTCAAATTTGTTTTTTGCAATGAGTTTCATTTGGATCTGGTCATTTGATTATATTTCTAAAAATTAAAAAAATACATTCTTGACACAAATTAAACAGTCAACAACCATCATCGAACTATTATTACTTCTTCTTTCACTAGAAATTCACAATAATAAAATGGGTTCAAATCCAAAAGATGCGCTTCCGCAAAAGTACATTTTCTGTTTTTTATTGATTTAGATATAAATTTTATGAGATGCTTATACGTCGTATAGGCCTATTATGTACGTACGGTTGAGTTTTGGTCGTGGTCTGTAGCGTCCCTGCATTATACCCCAAAAGTATAGATTCTCACTAAAACGCCTAATAAAGTTACCGAAATAATGGATATTATATACATTCCGTTCTCAATCACAGATATTTCTTCATAACCGCACTAAACGTTGCCAACCCTCCCACACATTACGAATTAAGCCATTGAATGACACCATAACAAAGATTTATCTAGACGCCATCCAGAAACAACGTTAAATCTACGAATCCGTAAATAATAAAATCACTGTTGCCTTTAGCTGACAGTCGATCTAATCGGGGACAAAGGCTAGTGCGGTAGTGAGGGGCGGCCTTATCGGGTGGCGTCCCTCTCAGCGTCGAGACGCACGTCGTTATTTCCACCTGATAAATCAATTAGACCAGTCGAGCCCAATTCCAGCTAGAGGTCTGGAGACAAGGGGTTTGGAGGACGCTCAAGTACATGTGCAGACAACGGCTCGAATACGACAGAGGTTTGCCGTTCATGCCATTGAATTGAGAATTGAAGACGTTCCTTGCTGTTCTTGTCAAAATATACTCGCACTATTTTTTTTTAAAAGGTATTTATTTCATTTGTAATAACGGTAATAGTGCATACAGTGTGTACAAAATTACCTGAGTCATTGGTAATAATGAAAAAGAGTGAATAGAGATATTGAATAAAAATATTATGTATATCACGAGGGGAAAAAATTGTATCAATATTAAAACCAGCGAAATAACAGATTTCAAAAAAATATGTAAACATTGATTATTGACAGAAATGTAGTTTTGTTATAACTACCCATGTATGAATAGTACTACTAGGAAAACGCTTTAGTCCCGCCGCGTTGTTGGATGAGCGTAATTGGTGCATTGAGCTGCATGAGTTTTCGCGGATTTTCTGTTGTTCTGTGAAAAAATCATTACTTATTCGAAGATTTTTTTAAAATTTAAAATTTAAAATTTAAAATTAAAAAAATTTAAATTAATTTTTTTATTAATTCGTAAATTTTTACGTAATTTTAAAAAAGAAAAAAATCGTAAAATTGCAATTTTCATAAGAAATAATTATTCAATTGCGCTCAAATTTTACACGAGTATATTAATTCATTAAATAGAGGTTCTATAAAAAAATCATTACAATAGGATAAAGCATGTAGGTGTTATATTATGTCAAAGAATTGTTTTAAAAAAGAAAAAACCCATAAAATTTCGATTTTCATGAGAAATAATGTTTCGATTAAGCTCAAATTTCACACAAATATCTTAATTTATAAAATTAAGGTTCTGTTAAAAAATCATTACAATTGGATAAAGCATGTAAGTGTTATAAGTCGAAGAATTCTTTTAAAAATCGAAAAAAAATCTAAAATTGCGTTTTTTATAAGAAAAAATTTTCCCCATTGCGCTCAAAAACGTGGCAGTTCTAAGTTCAGAGATTTCGAAGGCCCCCATAAAATGTCATCGCAATTGGAGTATCGGTTTAGCCGGAATCGTGTCAACAAACACACAAAAATACAGGAAAAAAGAAAAAAAAGAAAGAAAAACATTCCGAATTTTTTTCTCCAGTGTAGTGAAATGAAATCTTCGCTTCGCTCGCTACCCTCATCCAATAAATACTAGGCCGCTTCGAAAACCCTTTTTCCAATCGCGTTGTTTGGATGAGCTTTTTTTTTTGGATATTTTCTGTCCAATTATTACGTTTTTATGTGGAATCTCCTAACTTTTTATTTTTGTTACTTGATATTACTTGTTCATTATACACCTGTAAAAGGCTTTTATTAAAATCTTTATTTCTATGATTTTTGCCCAAATTTTTTTAACTTTTTTTTCAAGAGGCACTACATCACCATAATCTTTATACAATTAAAATATAACGTTGTAGCCCCACCAGTTTGGTCAAAATCGGCCCAAATATCACGAAAATATCGTATTAAAAACCGGAGAAAAAAATCGTAAAAGTACGATTTCTATAAGATATATTTTTTTCAAATGTCTGTAAAATCATAACGTATATGATTTCAGTGAGTTTAAACGTTCCTATAAAGTTTTTATCAACATCGGAGTAGCCCTTTGCCAAATATCAGAAAATATCGCACTAAAAATCGAAACAAAATCGTAAAAATTTCGATATTTATGAGAAATAATTCTTCGATTGTACCCAAAAAACAATAGGCCTACAGCTCTAAGTTCAGAGATTTCGAAGGTCCCCTTTATTTTTCATCAAGATCGCATATGCAGTTTGTCCGGTAGAGAGAGAACAAACAGACAAAAAAAAATAAAAATTAAAAAATAAAACACCCGAGCTATTTTTCTTGGGGTAACGTAAGTAAAAAACAAACAAAAAAACACAAAGTCAAAATTTAAGTCTTCGCTTTGCTCATCCAATTATAAAAAAAAATAAAAAATAAATAAATTCGTATTTAGAGTCTATCCATTCATTCACATAACGATTTTTAGTGAGGACATTAAATTTAGAGCAGACCAAGCCAACCCTGAAGGCGCCGATACCCTCGACGAGCGAATTGCATATTTAAGTAGGAAACCCGTTCAATCAAGAAGCCAAGCTGGACACGATGTCATTGTCAAACACCTAGTTCAAACATATCGACAAGACTATAACATACAAAAAAAACAATAAGATTGTTCTAGAATATTTTTTTTAAGGTAACGCTTATTAGACAACACGTTAAAAACCGTCACCCCCATTTTGCATGGCTTCTGAGAAATCACCTCTCTGACCATCTGGCTTCTTCCGGTCCGGTAGAAACTTCCGTGAATTACGTAGGCTTACATGCGTAGATTTCGGCAATCATTTACCATTTCTTACAACTGTTATTAGCTGTGTAAACTGACCTACGCAACCGCGATGCAACCAACAGCTTGCTTCTCCTAGAAGTGGCGAGGTTTCTGGCACTAGGGTAAAAACGGGCCTCTAGGCTGCGATGCTAGTCTAACAGGGCACCCTTCAAACCTACGAACAATCATTTAAAAAGGTAGAGGGGTAAATAATAAGTCAATGTCAAATGAAATCGTGATTCAAGAACTTTCAGAATTTTCTCCAAGAAAGGTACAATTTTTTAAATCGTTGTAGTGGTATGTTGTTACTCGTTATCATAGATAACAAAATACAACACGAAACGGAATAATTTTGATGCGTTTTATATAAATTGAAAAAAAGTTAAAATTTCACATTAGAAAAAAGTATATAATAAAGTAATAAGCACAGTAATAAGTTTTAGTAATACGGAAACCCACAAGTGTATTTTGTCAGAATGGAATCTATAATTGTTTACAAATAATTCATGGTATGCATATATTTTTAAAATTGAGATGTTAAAGATGTTATCACCATGTGGAATCCAAAATGGTGTTGGAATGTACCCTTTCTACGTTTGCAAATAACTGTTTTACATAATAGAATACAAACCTTTTTTCAGATTTCCTAGATATGATCAAAATCTGTAAGTAGTATTTTCTAAATGTTCAAAATTCAACCATTTTTAGATCTGATTTTGAAACAATTTCATTTCATTGCATCATAAACACTTTGTTTACATTTTTTCAAATCATTTTAGACGTGTTACGGGATTCAATTATTACGTTTCATTTGATCATTGTGTCCTAACTGCTCAATTTTCGTGGACACTCTTGTTACACCTCCCCAACCACTCACTGCCCCAAACATTTTCAACGTCACCCCACCCACTTCTAAGAAAACTCACTCTTTCAGTATTTCGTTAGACATATATCAATGCTGTTTACAATAATAGTAGAAGATTGCATTGAAGCAGGGTATTTACTTAAATTTCAACGAGCTTAATCACGCAGAAGAAATGCACCCAACCACTCAAGATAATTCCTCTGGGTGCCCTTGTTCTCAGTACTGTCAATCAAACTCCCGCTGCATTCATCCATCCACTCTTCCCGGACAACAACTAGAAGACTTCCACCGCCTTCTGGAACGTCGTGTTGCACCTGGCTGAAACGAGGTCTGACGTCACGGCGTCATTCTTTTGTTTTCTTGCGTTTCAGAGTGATTTAAAGATGCACTTGTTGCACGATTCACGACGCAGGTTCATGATTTATGGACCAGAAAACTACTCAGATTATTATATCAGATAGAGAGTCGAATGAGATTTGAAATTGGGGCAACGGTGCCATCAAGCTCAGTGAAATTTGTGGTGTTGTGTTGTATTTTTGTGAAAAATATGGCAAACTATAATATCTTATTACATGCAAATAATTTTCCAAATTTTGATTCCTGATCTGTAGTCGCCAGTTCGCGAAGTGTATAACGTCTCGTTGTTGTGGAAGTGCCGAATGGAAAGTACAAATAGGGATACATAAAGAAAAATACGTTCTCTTCGGGCATTCAAGTCTCGTTGTGGGGGAGGTGACGGGTACCCGTGTGTAAAGTTTAGATGACTCAAAACCCGACCACCTTTTCCCCACAGTCACCAAATACATTGTAGATAATTCTTGTTGAAGAGCAATTTCAATAAGTAACGCATTTAGACGAGAATTTTTGTTACGTAAGCTTCGCTCCCTAAGTGAAAATATGTGTGTTGAAAACGACATTGCTGGGATAATTGGAGAATGTTCTTGGTGAACCTGGTTTGGGTTTGAGGGTGGAACAAGCCCCCCTAAAAGATGCATATTTATGCACTCGACACCTCCACCAACTGAATTTGGGCGCATGAAAAGGGCGTGGGATAACGATAAGCTATGGCACCTTGGGTTTTGGGGACATCCATTATTAGGTATGTGCTTGTAAAAACAAAGGAACACTAAAAACTAACAACAAAATATGAGCGTTAGGAAAGAAATATCCGCAAACTAATAAAGTAATTGCAAATAACGATTGAAAAAAGTGCGTTGAAAATGATGGTGAGCTGTAAGAATTACAAGCATGAGTAGATAGATAAGTATTTTGTTTTCATACCAACGTCTACCCGGAAATCCTTAGCTAAGGGTGCATCAACAAGGACGAACCTAATCATACTCGACCCCTTTTCTCAGAACAAAGGGCTCGTTTTTCTTGGAAAGGTTATATTTCCCAGATAAATCTCTTCCGAGAATTTAGGGTACCAAATCCAAGAGAAAATTACGTTGTTTCCTGGAGACTTCTTAAAACGGTGGCACCTTTCGCTAGCTGGGAGACCTTGTTGGGTGCTGGGGGCCGCGACGCCTGGGCGCCTGGATTGTTCGACGAGGGGTTCGGAGAAAGTGAGCACCCAAGGGTTGGTTAGGGTGAAAGTATCATCGCTCACCCTCTACCGAGAAATACTCAACGGTGTGCTAACTGGAATCCAACTGACGTTGCTAATAATAAGCATTGTTTCCCGGCCCTTCAACGCTAGAATCCGCAAAAACGAACTTTTGTTATTACTTTTTAGATGTACAAGATCAAATTGGGGTTTCAACTAACATTCAGCATTCAGCTCGAAGTATAAGAAAACCTACTTAACGTTAACCATTTGAAAAATGGTAATTTTTTAATGACAAAATTATTTCACAGTTCATTGTATTAGCATAAAGTAAAAAAGATAAATGGAAAAAATTTTTCTGGAAAAATAAATTTTTATTTTTAGATTTTGCGGGAAAAAAAATTAT
>JAMZAV010011987.1:0-18862 GCA_024449915.1 Sweltsa coloradensis
AGTTCTTGAGATACTCTATTGTTAGCTGTATTGTCCTAATGTGGTGTGCCGCTGTAGCTGGTCGTCCTGGGGGTTATTCGTTTCTTTCACCGAGCTAGCTTGTCGTTTGAAATGAGAAGTGCAAATCGTTTTTGTTTCGATATCGAAACATTGCGATATCTCGCCAAAAAAGTGACAACTTTTCACCGAATATTTTTTCGTGAGAAGTCAATACGGTGACGTGATTGGTCGACCCGGGCAAAAGGACGGGCTTGGATTGGTCCGTGAAAACTGGGGTGAACACTACTACGCGTACTACGCTTTGTGACCTTAAAAACTCGACGACAACAAAAACAACTCATAAAAAACAAATTCTGAATAACTAGGGCCTACTTTTCATTGTAGCTTGAAGGGGGGTTTAATTGGGTTTAATCAATTTCTATGAAAGTATTTTACATAAGCTAGGCATATTCCAGTACATTTACGCGTGATATTCCAGTTTCATTTTGGTAGACGGACACCATAACCTAACTTTATAACCCACATCATGACCAAAATGTTTACATGTTCCGTAATTAATTCCATCGCCTAAATTCTGCTCATGGCATTGTTCACATTTTTCAACCTCATAGTTTACACATTTTCACGAGGATACTATAATTGTTTTAAATTTTTTAAAAACACAAATCTCGTAAAGATATTCGAAGTGCAAATCCATACATAACCCCATTTTTTATTTAATAGGGGGGCATTTTAAATTCCAACCTCCTGATTGGTCAAGAGGTTTCACTATTCGAAATCTAGAACTTCCGTTCCGTTCCGTCCAACATTGATCTCGAATTGTAATCAGAATCGCACGGTTCGAAAAAGTGAGATGAGATGAGATGAGATGATTTTCGAAAAAGTGACATCGATCAGTTCTCGAATTAAAACAGAAAAAGGGTCCTGCCCCCACCGTCCAGTCGTACAGTTGTTTGCCGCGGCCGAGGGATCGCAGCCCCTGTCTACAGAACAGGTAGGGGAAATAACAACATGTTCTGGAATGATACGAACTGCACTGGGTTTTTGAGTTCTTGAGATACTCTATTGTTGCTGTATTGTCACTAATGTGGTGTGGCCGCTGTAGCGTGGTTCTCCTGCCCCCACCGTCCAGTCGTACAGTTGTTTTGCCGCGGCCGAGGGATCGCAGCACTGTCTACAGAACAGATAGGGAACTAACAACATGTTCTGGAATGATACGAACTAGCACTGGGTTTCTGATTCTTGAGATACTCTATTGTTAGCTGTATTGTCACTAATGTGGGTGTGGCCGCTGTAGCGTGGTCGTCCTGCCTCCGCCGTCCAGTCGTACAGTTGTTTGCCGCGGCCGAGGGATCGCAGCACTGTCTACAGAACAGGTAGGGAACTAACAACATGTTCTGGAACACTACGAACTGCACTGGGTTCTGAGTTCTTGAGATACTCTATTGTTAGCTGTATTGTCACTAATGTGGGTGTGGCCGCTGTAGCGTGGTCGTCCTGCCTCCACCGTCCAGTCGTACAGTTGTTTGCCGCGGCCGAGGGATCGCAGCACTGTCTACAGAACAGATAGGGAACTAACAACATGTTCTGGAATGATACGAACTGCACTGGGTTCTGAGTTCTTGAGATACTCTATTGTTAGCTGTATTGTCACTAATGTGGGTGTGGCCGCTGTAGCGTGGCCGAGGGATCGCAGCACTGTCTACATAATACTAGGCTGCCTCGCGAACGCTTTTTCTAGTCGCGTTGATGGATGAGCTTTTTTGTATGTTTTTCTATGCGTGGGATCTCTTTACTTTTTGAAGACCCATTGTGAAATAATTTTTGTAAAAAGAGGATATTTGCATGGTTATACCATTTTTGAACGCATTGTAGGCAATTGTTGTCAACATTCTAAAGTTGCTTGATAATTATTAATGTATTATACACATAAAAAAACTCATATTAGCCCGTTTATTTCTATAGATTCTGGCTCACTTTTTCAACTTTTTTTCAAAAGGCAATACAACACCATTACCTTAATGTCCATGTTAAATATAAACTTTGTAGCCCCACCCGTTTTTCAACATTGTTTACAATGTTTAATGTCCATTTAAAAATTCGCTTGGTCGGCAAATCTAGCTAGTTTCACACACAGTCTGGACAAATTTTTGGACCCCCAATTTTCATGGTATGTTATCTCAACAAGGGATGAGCGCATTTCGCTTTCAAAGCACATTCTAACATTTCAAATATTAACCCCTACGCAAGCTTGTGAAATTACAAGAAATTACCGGTTTGAAGGAACATTTCTCTCAGTTACTAACAAAAGTGAGCGATTATTGGAAAATATGTTCTGATAGTGCACGTCTTACAATCTTACATATCATTTTGGTGCAAACCACAACCCGATAGAACAAACGATAGCGCTTCCAAGTGATCTCTGCATTCTGCGTGAAAAGCTGGTTTCCTCGAGCTCGCCCAACAGTCTCGATGAGCTCGAGAAAACCGGACTTTGACGCAGAACGCAGACGCGCGCGGTATCACTTGGAAGTTCTATCATTTGTCCTATCGGTTTGTGGTTTGCACCAAAATGTTAAGTAATATTGTGAAATAGTGGGTATCAAGGCACATTTTCCAAATACTGCTCACTTTCTTATTAACTGACCGTAAATATGACACCAAACAGTTAATTTTTCGTAATAAAATTACTACAAATTAACTGTTTGGGAAATTACCCCAATTTTGCGTAAGAGATAATTGTTTGAAATTTCAAAATAGGCTTTGATACAGAGACGCGATCATCCATTGTGAACAGCCTCCCAAAAATGCAGATTTTTTTGATGAAAAGTAAAGGTCAAAAAGCGTTATTTTCTGTATGTGAAACACACACATAACAAAAACTTGTAGAAATACAGCCAAACCTTACACACTCAAAAGGAATGAGATCTAAAATAAGGGCCAAGCTCATCTCATCTACCCTTCCACATTTGCGCATTCTTAATTCATAACGTACAGTGTCCCATAACAGCATCCTCGAAAACTTGGCAAAAAAGAATTTGCGATTATTAATTTAAACGTAATAGTTTATCCAAGTTCTTTTTTTCTAATTAATTTAAACGTAAACATGCAAATTCTATTTTGCCAAGCTTTTCGAGGATGCTGTTATGGGACACTGTACGTTTATGAATTAAGAATGCGCAAATGTGGAAGGGTAGATGAGATGAGCTTGGCCCTTTTTTTAGATCTCATTCCTTTTGAGTGTGTAAGGTTTGGCTGTATTTCTACAAGTTTTTGTTATGTGTGTGATCTCATTACTTTTTCAAGTTCCATTACAAAATTATTTGTTAAAATATAATATTTTTTATCAAAGTTGATTTAATTTTTATGGTATTAGCAATAACAATAGGATGTAAAATATCTAGGCCCGGATTCATGTACATCCTGGGTATAGGTGGTATAACCATGGTATAACGACGGTATAAGGACTGGTTAAGTCTAGGCAACTCACATCCAATTAAAACTTTCCCATGTAACAACAAACGCACAACTAATGTTATTTTACACCTATTTCACTGCATCCACAGCCATGTAAATCATCAGATAATCAAAAGAATATTGAAAATTTTCACCATCTTTTGTTTTACATTTTCATTAAAAGTGACAGGAGATTGCGTGAAAAGAAAAGGCTTATTATTGCCGTAAATTTTGGAATAGCCTAGGACTATCATACCATTGTTTATCTGCATTAGGCTTTTAGTAATCAAAACTAGTTATTTGTGCGGGAAGTGTGTCAGAAGGTTGTGCTGGCCTAGGGTTGGCTAAGAAAGGCCTAGGGCTTGTCAAACATGTAGTGTAAGTATTTATTTATCTAGTCCTATAGCCTAATGGAACTTAAGACCTACACTGTTGTATTATAAATAATTTTCTACATCTGGGCCTAGGCCAGGGACGGTTTCTGATTTGTTTTATGAGAGTATAATGACACCTTTTCTCGTTCCACACAAAGAAGACAAATTTAAAATGTCCGCTATTTGTTTACGGATCGCACTTTCCCGCCTAACTCTGCTTGTACCGTCAACAAGTGTCAAGTAACTATAGTTACGTGTTGATTGTATGCCTAGTGTATAATAAGGCTAATTTTAAAACCTTTATTTGGAAGCCTTCCAGCAAACTTTTTCAATTTTTTTTTCAAAAGAGACTATATTACTATAACCTTAATGTCCATGTAAAATATGAACATTGTAGCCCCAACCGTCTGGTCAGAATCGCGGGCCGATTGAAACTGACGAATTAGATGTTAGCAGTAGCAGTAGCAGTAGCAGTAGCTAACATCCTTAAAGTGATTTTGAGCATGTTTCAAGTCATTTTTTCACCAAGAAGGAATAATCGTACCCCAATAAAATTTGGCATGTGTTGTCAGGTACCTAAATCCCCTCGAATGTGATAGTTTTCAAGTTCACATCACGTTACATGACGGCTGGGTAACACCTCGAAATCACCCCAACTCTGCTTGGTGTATAAGGTGCTTGAGTATGTAGCGCACCGCGGCTTGGCTGCGGCGCCCTAACGGGCACCTAGATTAGCTGGATTTGACGATCGAGCGTTTTTTAAATGGGAATTTAACATTGTAAAAATTGTTGGGCGGAGCTTGGCAAACAGTACCTCCATTGTTCATCCTATCGGGTTGAGGTTTACACCATAATAAGAAGTGGGAATGTGTTTAATGCGCGACCAAAACACATTTTACAAATAGTGCTTACTTGTTTCAGTAATAGACAGTAAATATGACACCAAACAAACGTATAATTTGAAGGCATATCCAAGCATGTGTAGCAGACCTTCTTTTTAAACAAAATCCCAAAAATTTCAAATTTTGTGGGGAAAATTGTCAAAAAGTGGTATGTGAAATAAGCTGGATTTTCCGATCGAGCGAATTTTTAAATAGACATTTAACACCGTAAAAAAAGTCTTCATTCCTGTTTCAGTAATGCGCGGAGGTTTTGTGGATTCTTCTAATTATTTCTCTCGCCATGGATCTGCAAGCAAAGCCCTTAGTTGTTGTAAGCAGAGGAGACATCAGACATCACATCCGATGAGAGCAGAGTGGGAAACAAGATGGCGGAATACAAGATGGCGCAGGTAAATAAACAAGGGTCGCTCTATTGGCAAATCCTGTATCGGGACAGTAGTTTTTCCAAATTTGATAGCCCATTATTAATTAATTACACTATACTCTTTCTATGCTTTGCTAGAAAGATATTTTAGGCTGACTATTTTGGTGGGTTTAGATCTGTGTCGTTTCCAAATTTTGTATCTCAAGTTTACCTGTCATTTGGGATTTTGAAATTTCCCTCTGTTTTGTTCTTTCCCTTCCTTTGGAATTTAGCATGATCATACCAAACATACGATTTGTATTTTCCCCATTTTAACGGCGTTTCTGTTGGAATTCTGTTTTAAACAGTAAAAATTATAATTTGTTTGCACCCCTTAAAGCCAGGAACTAAATGGTAAGTTATGACAAGTACTTAAGTATGGACTATGCCAAAGATACTTAATTACTACTTCATGGGACTAAATCGTTGCCCCAAAACACAATAAAAGACAATTATAGTAACAAAGACAATGGCAATGGACATTTTGGTAAAAGAAAAAACCATCGTGTAGTAAAAGTAGAAACCAGAGCTTCTTATTATCGTATCGGGTCAGTTAAATTAATTTAGTATCTTGTTTCAGGCAGTGACTGGACCGAGGGAAGAATGCAGGACGTTGTGTGTGACTCCAGGAGGCTCAGACCAAACAATGTAAGCGGGTTTGCATTTTAAGAAACATGTCATGTTTAAGTTTGTAGTTAAGACAAAGGCCTATTATATCCAGCGGTTCTTTATTCCCTTGCAGTCAAGGGATATGTGTGTGTAAAGTATGACAGAAGGTTAGATCATGAGAGTGATTAAATACAACAGCTTACCTGGATCAGAGTAGTTAGGCCGCGGCAGATAGAACACAGATAGACAACCACAGAACTACACATTAGGTCTACATGTAATCTATCGCGCCTACCTACCCTGCTTCAGATCGGTAATCACTCTCCGATAATATATTATAAAGATAGGCAACTGAACTTCATCCCATAACTAGTATGTTTTCCTTAAATATTTTTTTGCTGTTAATTGTTTTTTGTGTGTGTCAGGTTTGGTAGGAGCTTTAACATTTTCATAGAAATCTGTTACGATTGAAACGTACAAGAAACACTAATGTGTAGCATTTAATTTAATAATGATGGCTCTAGTCTTGGCACATCATTGGCCCATCCACCACTCATGCGCATGTCCTCCCCCCACCTTCTTTCACACTTCCCCTTCAGCATCTTGGTGAGATCTTACCCAAATTATTTTTTATGGAATCATGTTTAAATATCAGGTGGTGAATGCATGGCAGTAACCAAGGTGTACCGAATCTCCACACTCGAGGTTCCTCTAATTTCCGCTGGAAAGATTGAGTAAACCTTGCAATCTTTCTTCGTACTTCGTACTAGCTGTGTTTTCATCACCGATTTCTATTTACGCTTCTCGTGGATAGCGGTTCCATACCTGCCAGATGTAAAGAAGTGAAGTCGGATTAATTTAGAGGGTTTTATTACATAAAGAACACAATTACTAATCTGTGGAAACATTTTGCGCATTGAGGAGTCGTTTTGTGCACGTAAACGCAACGCACATAGACATGTTTGCCGTAAATATGTTAGTAAGCACCTCCAACATGGCCGCCTCATATGAAATAACATTAGGTACGTCCATGAGGGAATATAGAGCCGTCCTAAGCTAAAGGCCTAGTGGGCTTCAGGGTTACAGTACAGAATGCGCAGCCACGTATAAGAGATCGGTGGTTTTCATGCATTAAAAAAGAATTTAATTGGGTTCCATGAATAAGGAATAACACGCATAATTCAGTAAAATGAAATTTTCTATCGTCTAAACATTGAAAAACAATCATGTCCAAAGCAGAATTACACATAGCTCGATCTGTCGTCCTAGATAATAGATTATTCTCTTGCCCTACAAGTAAAACTGTACTGATTCTTCCAGCGCGACCGTCTTGCCGCCTGCTGGTGTCACCTACGACAAGACCAAGACTCGAGCGAACATGAAGGGCGAGCTCTACGAAGTCAAGACAAGATGGCGGCCATGTTGTTTCTGCGTCTCGTGAACTGCGAGACTATCTCCGGCTTCCGTCTCGCTACTAACGTGGAGGGGGCGGGGGCTCTGGACGACGTGGTCGTCACCCTCACAACCACGCGTGACCCGGCTTTACTCCAGACCGCCTTCGTTCAACTGAAACACAAGGAGAAAGCCGTCTTGAGACCCGGGTCGTTCTCAGGCTCAGGCGGAGACTTTGCCCTGAAGAAATATTTTAAATCATACCTCGATATTAAAGAACGCATGTCTAGGCCTCTAGATGAAAGACCGGTTCTTTTAGGTGGTGATTTCGAAAACTGTCATTTTGCTATCTACACAAATGCACCTGCTCACAAATCGTTATCCGAGCGTTTGAGGGAGGGTAATGTTTTAGACCTTGAGAAAATCATGAAATCCGATTCAAAAAACGAATTGATTTTCCGGTTTAGTGAAGAGAGTGATGCCGATGTATACTCTTGTCTAGATCAGATTGAAGAGAGCCGTCTCGAGGCTAGGGAGTTCCTTAAGTCCCTCACGGTCTACTCTGGACAACCGAATGAGAGCCAGCTGGATGACCGAATCAAGGCCCAGCTCTTACTTGCATGTCCTGGTTATACAAAGACGGAGGTGGATCTTATCTATCCGTTCTATGAAGCGACTTTCAAACATTGGTGGAGCGAAAGCGACGTCATTCTCGATCAAAACAGCGGAATCTTAACCGAGGCGGTCGACAACTACAAGATCAACACTCTCTCTTCGCAACAGGAAAAATACTTCTGCTTCGATGTGAGGTTCCAAAGTGGCCACACCTTCAGAGATCAACTCGAGGAGAACCCGTTTATACACTTAGTTCCTCAAGATTTGTGCACAAAGCTGAGTTGCACGAAACTGGTTCAGTCGTTGCAGAGGTTGCAGGGTGGGTACATATTTCTCAGTGTGGATTGCCTGCTGCGAGAAACCGCCGCTGCGATGTCGGCTTGGGGTGGCCACAAGAAGGACACTCTGGTGATTGTCAGCGAGTGTTGTGAGGCGAAGCAACACTTGGTCAACACCCTGTGGCGACATGTGCAGAGATTCAACGGCGTTAAGAAGATTATTGTCGTTTCTGCTCTTGATGATGTGTTTACTGTGAATCTTAAGAAAGGTTTTGTTGAAAACTTTCACGTGGTTCATGATAGTCTCCATCTGATGCAACTGGATTCTGGATGTGTGGTGAAGTTTAAAAATAAGAACGTTCTATTTCAGGGGGTTTCGTTAACACTGGGTGAACTCCTATCTGACTTTGTTGATGTTCCGTACGGAGTTCTCAATGATGACTTTACGCAGAAAGTTCTATCAATACAGCCCATGTCCATTGGCAATCAACTCAATGACACTGTCTGGAACTTCATCCCTCGGACACTGGAAAGGCGGGATGTTTTGAATAGAAACCTTCTCAAAACCAAGGGTCCAAATGATGTATTCATTGTCCATGACGTAACAAAGGAAGAATGGCAGGAATTTATTCCGACAGGGGACAGAGTCGGTAATGTAGCCTACTACTCGACGGATTCGTGTCGCTACCTAGTGGTGGGATCTGGAAGCTCAGAAGATACAAGCAAACAGTTTGACAAGAAGGGGAATGTGCATGAGATAAGAATGTGTTCTGATGGTAATCTCAAGTGGTTATCAACTAAAGGCAGCCTTGAATGTATAATTAATAAGATTCTCGATCAAGATAGGCTTACGTCTTACAGGCCAAGTACCGCGCTGGACTTGGAGGGCAGGGTGATCCTGATAACGGCCGAGGCTGGTATGGGTAAGAGCACCCTCGTGACCCGCCTGGCCGCGGAGGCGAAGAGAGCCGACCCCTCCTTGTGGGTGATCCGCCTGGATCTCAAGAACCACCTGGACGAGATCGACGCCCTGTGCGACGACGCCGCCCAGTTTCTGTCGGTGGCTCTCGGAGTGAGCGAGGCGCCCTGGGAGAGTTGTCTCCTCCGCTTCTTGACGGAGAGAGGGAAGTGTGTCGTCATGCTGGACGGCTTCGACGAGATCGCTCCTGATTACACGGACAAGGGTTTCTCTTTGCTGGCGAGCCTCTTGAAGACTGACGTCACTAAGATTTACCTCACCTCCAGACACTCCATGACGAGTCAACTGGAGACGCGCTTGCAGACGCTCACATTTACCATGCGTAAATTCGATGCAAATGACCAGAGAACGTTTTTTAAAACATTTTGGGCAAAAGGAGATTTAGCTTCAGAAACTAATCCGCATCTTGAAAAGCTCATTGTGAAACTTACTGATCTGATCTCGCGTTCGATAAACGACAAATACAACGACTTCATGGGCACCCCGCTCATGACGATGATGCTAGCTGAAATCTATGAGGATTTCTATAAAGAGCACAAATCATTGAATGATTTACCTTCCAATCTTAATGTGATTACGATGTTTGAGCAGGTTATTGAGAAGAAATTTAAAATCTATTTACAAAAAGAATTTGGTGATTTAAAAAATGTTGGTCATGCGACTAAAAAACTTTTGAAATCTGTTATTGAAAACCATATGAATGCGTCATTGTGTCTTCTCCTGAGCAAGGAAAAGCTTGTGGGTTTACATGTTGGGAACACGATTATACAACAAAATAAAGAGATTACAGACTGCCTTGACGGAAGTGAATTTAAAGCTGGAATCATCACAAAAGTCGAAGATGATTTGGTGATTTTCTTGCACAGGACATTCGCCGAATATTTCTCCGCACTTTGGTTTTTCCAGAATTATGAAAAAAATCAGTTTTTCCTACGTAAGAACTTGTTCAGTGATGAGTTTAAAGTTATCCGTCGACTGTTCGACCTGATGCTCGCAAGTGGGTCGAGGCTTTTGACGGCTGTGGTGTCGGGAGACAGCGAGGTTGCCAGGTCTATGTTGTCCTCGGGCGAAGAACACGTGGACACGAGGGACCTGGGAGGTCGGACCGCGCTGATGATGGCGGTGGACGTGCTCGACCACCAAGTCTGGGTGTCGCTGGAGCAGAGAGCCGACAGTTTCCTCGTGGACAACGTCCTTGGATGGAATGTGTTGGAGTACGCCATCGAGGCAAAGTCCTGGCACACTGTTGAATATTTGCTTGGTACAATAAGCCAGAAGAGAGTGGGGGTGTCCAAACGAGAACTCGAATACAAATTGCGTTCCGGAAGCCAATTATTTGGCAAAGCAAACTATTTGTTTAGTGGGACATGTCTAATAGATGCGTGTGAAACAGGAGACGTAGAAACTGCCCAGTCTCTCATAGCGCAGCTAGAGGCCTGTCTGCGTCTCATATTCGAACACAACATGCAAGCTTCGCCGACAACGAATTCGAGCTTTTGGTTGGGTCATTCTGAATATCTCGACTGTATCAAAGAAGCAAAAGGTATGTACGTTAACGCACAGGAGGCTTCAGGCAAGTCCTCGTTACACTTTGCCTCTGATCAAGGACAAACTTTAACAATAGAAGTTCTCTTATCCAACGCCGGAGATGTATGGCTACGTGATAACAAAGGAAAAACCCCACTTATTTATGCCTGCGCGGCTGGTAAAGTTAATACAGTCCGGGCTCTCTTGGCTGACCTTGGACATAAAGCCACAGCTGAGTACATCAATAGAAAGTGCTTAAATGGTATGACCGCTTTACACTACGCCGCTCGTAGTCAAAACTCGATAGTCGTAGAACTCCTTGTCAAGATGGGCGGGGACATATGGGCAGTGAGCAATGAAGGAAAGACTCCACTCCACTGTTGTTGCGAAACGCATTATAAAACTGAATTACCTGTTGAAGCTCTCGTCGCCAATCTCGAAGATCACGAGAGCGCTAGATACGTTGACGCTCAGGATTCCGAGGGCAACAGTGCGTTGCACTGTGTTGCGATATGTGGACACCCAAATGTTCTTCAACTTCTCATATCCAAGGGCGGAAACACAACTTTACTTAATAACTATGGACGATCTCCACTCCACAAAGCCAATGTACATTGTATAGAGTTGCTCATTGCCAGCCAGGTAGACACCAACGTGGTAGAATACGTAAACGCAAAGGATCGGGATGGAAATTCTCCCCTTCATTATGTTTGTAGAAACTTGTCGCCTTCAGGACCTGGTATTGACCTCCTCGTGTCCAAGGGGGCCGATCCCTGGTCTGTGAACAACCACAGTCAAACACCTCTCCATGTGAATTGTGGGTCTGTGCATTGCACGGAGAAGTCAGTAAGTTCTCTCATTGGACATCTGCGAGAGTCGGATGTAGCAAGATACATAAACACCAAGGACTTTGCGGGAGTGTCCGCGCTTACCTACGTCTTCAGTAGAATATATTCCCCGAAAGTTACAGATCTACTCTTATCCAAAGGTGGAGACATATGGGCTACCAATAACAAGGGTCAAACACTTCTACATTGTTACTGCATGTCCCCGTACTTCGACATTGATGCCACTCAGATGGTGTTGTCGGCCCTGACAAAGAACGATCTGGCCAGGTACGTCAACTTGAAGGATGACGCTGGCAACACCGCACTACACTGCGCATCTGTGATACGGAGGACCGAAGTGATTGAACTGCTCATCTCCAAGGGAAGTGACATCTGGGCGACTAATAACGAAGGTCAAACCTCCCTTCACTTGCGCTGTAACTCGCGCCGTTGCAGCGTGGATTCTGTAAAGGCTATCATTGGAGGTCTGGATGGTGGAGATGTGGATACTTACGTCAACATGAAGGACAAGGCGGGGAACAGTGCGGTTGATTATGCCTCTCAGAACACACGGACACCGGTAGTTAAATTCCTTAACATGGCTGGTAGTGGAGGTGCTGAATTTGAAAGTGTATTGATAAAATGATCATGTTCAGTTCAAACCATAGATATTAAACACCTATGGTAGGCTATATCCGCAGTCTCCAATACCTCCGCACAGGCGCGAGCGTAGCTAATTGAAGCGTCATTCTAACCAATCCAAAATGGCGATTTGGCATTTTTATTTATACTTTTTTAATGCAATAAAGTTTTTTACTGGATTGTTTGATATGTTTTTAGCTTGTGCAGCATGGGAATGCACAAACAGAAAACATAAGAAGTTTTTGCATAAGGGAATTTATTAATTATTTGGTGATCATATCAAATATGCTCACCTGTCAAACTGACGGCCATCTTTATAAATATTTGGGCTCCAAATCGCTCCCATCTACTTAACATGCAAACTGGACTTTCAAGATGGTGTAACGGAAGTGGACTAAGACTGGGGATCTAGCTTACTAAAGATGTTTAATATCAATGAGCCTAACGCAAGTCAAATTAATAAACTCGTATCTCGAGTCTACACACACCAATGACATACATACGAGCGCTAGACGCTCAGCCTCCTATCCTTCTCCCCGAGCTCTAGCGTGCCGATTAGAAGCCATCATGAAAGGGGAAATACCACATAGATACTTTAGCTATATAGTTGGCTAATCTGACGATTAAAGTGCCTGTGGAGTTGTGTTTGTTGTTGAGCGGATGGGCGAGCACCGCCGTCTGTATGTAAATGTGTACAAATTCACCTTAAAAAAATCGTTTTAGAGTCAACCCACTCAGTCATATAACTGATTTTCAGTACTTTAGACGGCTGTTTTCCCCCTTTAATGGTGGCTTCTAATTCGCACGCTCCCCAGGGCCATACTGAGAGTCTACCATATTAATTGAATGCCATTGACCCACATTAGTCAAATATCTGACTTTCATTGGGTAATTTAAATCCGACAAGCCAACACTTAAACGGAGACACCATCCACGAGCGATGACCTACTATAGAGACCGACATTATTAAATAGGAAACACCGACCATGGAAGTTGGACACGATGCCACCCGCAGACAGCACCAGAATCAACAAGGGGTAATTAAGACAGATAAAGACAGTCTAGAACAGGGCTTTGGACTTTTGCCACCTCGCGTTCTTCAATGGGGAGATAGTTCACGTGCCTTCACGTTGCTGGTGTCTGCGCCTACAGGGTTGGCTTGGTCTGCTTTAAATTTAACGTCCCCTCACTTAAAAATCAGTTCTGTGACTGAGTGGGTGCTGGGTAGACTCAATAAATTCGTATTTATTTATTTATGAGTTTATTTGTTATGCAGACATTTTAAAATATTGGACATAAATAAATCATATTGTCTAAAGAGTGTTTGTTATATATTTTATTATCTAGATAACTTATTTTTCCAACAGATAAAATACCAGTATGCGATTTGTAATATTATTCGTTTGAATCTTTCGTAGTGGATTATTGTTGATTCACTGTCACGGCTTGTTTTGAATGATGAGTTACTGTATAATGTTCTAAAGTTGTAGACTTTAGCTAATATTTTTATTTTTACAAATAAAATGTGTCATATAGACCTGTGTTGTGTGTATTAATAAGAAATCAAAATGTATTTATAAATAAATTAAACAGTATGCTAATCTACTTCTTGAGGTGTTACGCTACAATTAAACAGTTGACTAATGAGACACAACTAACATACATCCGGTCTTATAAGTATTACTTGGAAAACGCTTAAGTCCCGTCGCGTTGTTGAGCGAGCACCGGTACGTGCAACAACGACCCAAGTACGACATTCCCATAATGTTACATACCAATAAGTCTTTAAGGTCTTGACCGATTTAGCTGAAAATTTGGTAAATAGGAGAGAATGTTGTACTTATTGACCCTGCAAAATTTCATAACGATCGGAACATTTTTATTTTTTACTTTTTTATTTTATTTTTTATTTTTTATTTTTTATAACCAACGATCGGATTTTGTTCAGAAACTATACAGCAACCCACCTAGGTGGTACGTACATGTGTGAAAAATTTCAGGTCGATCAGAGGAACGGTGCGACCTGTATCGAAGCAGTAACAGAAAAAAAAACAGACATTCGAGCCATAAGAGTCAAGTGGATACGCTCGCTACGCTCGCTCAATAATGTTAAGCGTTCATGAATCACCTCATTGACGCTGAGCTCGAGAAAAACAGGTTTTTACGCAGAACGCGTAGGTTTAGTCTGGATCACTTGGAAACTGTATCATTTGATATATCGAGATGTGGTTTGCACCAAAATGTAAGAATTGAGCTACCAGAGCAGATTTTTCAAAAGTTGCTCACTTTTGTTGCCAAACAGGTAATCGATTTAGTCGTGTAGGAGACAATGAGTTGAAATGTTAAAATATGCTCTGATAGAGACATGAGCTCATTCTTTCTTATTAACCTCCCAAAATTCCAATTTTTGAAGTGTCCTATTTTATTTATATATGTGTATTTATTAAGCTTATAATAACGGTACAGCAGTGCATACAGTGTGTATACTAGGAAGCTTCGCAAACGCTTTTTCAGGCGCGTTGTTGGATGGGCGTAATTGGTGCATTGAGCTGCCATGTGTAATGCGGATTTTCTGTTGTTCGGTAAAAAAATCATTACTAACTCGAAGATTTTTTTAAAATTAAATTAAATTTAATAAAAAATTAACATTTTTTTTTAATTAATCGTAATTTTTTTTAAAAGTCAAATTGCGATTTTCATAAGAAATAATTATTCGATTGCACTCAAAATTAACGCGAATATATTAATTCATAAAATTAAGGTTCTGTGAAAAAATCATTACAATAGGATAAAGCATGTAGGTGTTATAAGTCAAAGAATTGTTTTAAAAAAGAAAAACCCGTAATATTACGATTTTAATGAGAAATCATTTTTCGATTGCTTTCAAATTTCACACGAATATCTTAATTCATAAAATTAAGGTTCTGTGAAACAATCATCAAAATCGGATGAAGCATGTAGGTGTTTTAAGTCGAAGACTTTTTTTAAAATTGACAGACGATCGTAAAATTGCGATTTTCATTAGAAATAATTTTCCAATTGCGCTTAAAAACGTGGCAGTTCAGAGATTTTGAAGGATTCCAGAAAATTTCATCACAATTATTGGAGTATCGGTTTAGCCGGAATCATGTTAACAAACACACAAAAATACAAACGGAAAGAGAAAAGAAAAACGAAAAAAATCGTAAAATTGCTATTTTAAGAAGAAATAATTTTTCGATTGTGCTCAAAAACGTGGAAGTTCCAATTAAGTTCAGAGGTTTCAAAGGTCTACAGGAAATTTTATTGGAATTGAAGTATCGGTTTAGCCGGAATCGTTTTAACAAACACACAAAAATAAAAACAGAAACAAAAAATAAAAACGAAAAAAATCTTAAAATTACGATTTTCATGGGAAATAATATTTCGATCGATTTTTCGAACCGTGCAGTTCTAAGTTTAGAGATTCCAAACGTCACCAGAAGATGTTATCGCAATTGGAGTATCGATTTAGCCGGAATCGTGTTAACAAACACACAAAAATACAAACAGAAACAAAAAAGAAAAACGAAAAAAATCGTTAAGTTGCGATTTTCATGAGAAATAATTTTTCGATTGTGCTCAAAAGCATGACAGTTCTAAGTTCTAAGTTCAGAGATTTCAAAGGTCTCCAGAAAATGTCATAGCAATTGCAGTATCGGTTTAGGCGGAATCGTGTTAACAAACACACAAAAATAAAAAACGAAAAAATCGTAAAATTGTGATTTTCATGAGAAATAATAGTTCGATCGATTTTTCGAACCGTGCAGTTCTAAGTTCGGAGATTTCAAACGTCTCCAGAAAATTTCATCGCATTTGGAGTATCGGTTTAGCCGGAATCGTGTTAACAACCACACAAAAATACACACAAAAACAACAGTCCGGATTTCTTTCTCCAGTGTAGTAGAATGGAATCTTCGCTTCGCTCGCTACGCTCATCCAAAAATTATCTGAGCCATTGTGCTCTTAACATTTTAACATAAAAATAATATAATGTATATAGTTTATTGTTTAGAGATATTGCATAAAAACATATGTATGTAATGAGGGAAATTTAAAAAAAAACTCTTCGGAACAAAGTAAGACAATTCTAAAATTAAGTAGTAAATACAATACGGTATTAGAGGAGAGTAGTATAAACAATTATTATAGATGAGAGTAAAACATGTTATGTACGCTTGTGTTTGTACCTTTTATATGTAAGTGAGGATAGACTGTAGTCTCTAAGGCTAGAATTTAAAATATTATGAGAATTGTCTGTACATTTTTAATAGAGCGATCGGTGAATTGAAAGACAAGATCCTTAATGGTATAGGTAAATTAAAATATGCATGTAGGTCTAAAATCCATGTGTTTCTTGGGAAATTCCCTATCATTCGTAAGCATTTATTCTAACTTTGTAGTTTTCTATAGTTTGAAGTGCAAGTAGAGCTCCATACCGGACATGCGTGCGTAATAATTGGCCTGATTGCCATGGTGTACAGTATAAACTTATTTTTTATATTCAGATTGCCATGGTGTACAGTATAAACTTATTTTTTATATTCAGATTGCCATGGTGTACAGTATAAACTTATTTTTTTATATTCATATGTTAACGTCTATTAAATAGGGGATACAGTTGTGATAGTGATACGGCAGAGTACGCTTGCTGGATTTTTCTATTAATGTGCTGAGTAAAGGTGAACTTTTTGTCAAGGTATGTACCCAGGTTAGGTTTTAATGAACGCAGATTCCAGTCGCTTTTTCATTGCACTGATTCTATAGGAAGAAGTCAAAATTGCGGTGTCATCTGCATATATGCTCAGAAGAATATTTTAAAGTGGAGGAATGTCATTTATATACACAGAAAAAAGCACAGGACCTAACAGGGAAACCTGAGGGACTCCTGCGAGGACTTTTCTGATACTCGATTTCACATCGTTCACTTTAACATAAAAACTCCAGTTTCGGAGGTAAGACTGAATGATGAGAATTAGGTATTTGCGGAAATATTTGGAAACCAGTTTGCATGTTAAACCTTTATGCCACACGGTGTCAAAAGCTTTTCTATGTCGAGTGAGATCATACCAGTGTGCTGATTAAGACTATAGTTGTCTGTTATGTGTTCTGCTAGCCTCGTCAGTTGAGCTGTTGTGCTATGATGTTGTCGAAAACAGAAATGTTCATTAAAAAGTATGTTTTTTCACATAAATGTTTCTGGATGCGTTTTAAAATAACTTTCTCCGCTATTTCACTCAGAGTCTAGTAAACTAATTGGACGATAATTCTGCACTTGTGACCTGCTTTTACCAGGCTTAGGCAATGAGAGAAGCTGCGCTACTTTCCACAATGTTGGGAAGTGCGAAAAGATTAATATATGATTAATTAATATCGTGATAGCTATAATGCACTTTTTAAGAAGCTGCTTTAGCACTAAATTAGAGATTTTATCATCGCCCAGCACTTTCCTATTTTTCTACTTTTTAATAATGGATAATACTTCTCTGGGAGTGGTCAGAGTACATGTGGTAGCGCCGAATTGTTTATTGCTATTAAGACCTTGAATGACCTTTCGGTCGTGATGTCTGTTGCCCAGGTTAATATTAATTTTGTGAATGAGCAGTTTCGAAATGATCGGCCAGTGTTTCTGTCTTGTCCTATTTCGTTATCTGGTAACCTATTATCTAGAAAACAATGCTCGCCTGTTATCTTTATCGAGATGATTTTCAATTTAATTATCTATTATAAATTAATAAAAATTTTAAATTCGTATTTTGAGTGGACCTACTCAGAAATGTGTCTGATTTTTAGTGGGGGACATAAACCAAAGCGACTAAGTCAACCCTGTTGGCTCTGACGCAACCGACGAGTGAGCTATAACCAACCAAAGCTCGATATTTTATTCAATAAGAAATATTGCAATCAGTCCCGTGGATCAACGCCACAATCAACAAGGCCGATACAGAACAACTTTGAATGTATTTTGTGCCTCGTTGCTAGGTCGGCTCCAAAGTTACCGTTACAAATTTCTTACCCAAGAACTGATGGACTTAAGTCCAAATCAGAAGGATAACAACTTCTGCCTATGGCGGGAATCGAACCCTGGACATTCTGCAACTAGTCGCATGTATCTTTCTGCTGACTGTACTAGTTGCATGTATCTTGCTGCTGACTGTACTAGTCGCATGTATCTTGCTGCTGACTGTACTAGTCGCATGTATCTTGCTGCTGACTGTACTAGTCGCATGTATCTTGCTGCTGACTGTATGTACGTAAGCCTACTAGTCCGTGTGCCACAAACACCACTAAGCCTGTGTCCAGCTAGCTACTTGAGACACAGCCATCCTGCATCTCGCCAGCAATAAGCCGTTAATCCCCAGACATTAGATGTCCCATCACTTTAGCACGTTGTGTTTTCAGCCGTCATCAAGTGTTGTCTTCTCTAACACGCTGGATTATTCGTGCAAAGAACGGTGTGAAATGCGATTGTGTTATGTTTTCTAGCTGTTCTTTTATCGACCATATGCACGCACTGTTACTGACGGGCATTGAAAGGTTTTAATGCTAGTCATATCGAAATAATTTGTTATATTTTATATTTACTAGGAAAACGCTTAAGTCCCGCCGCGTTGTTGGATGAGCGTAATTGGTGCATTGAGCTGCCATGTGTTATGTGGATTTTCCGTTTGTTCTGTGAAAAAAATCATTACTAAGTTGAAGATTTTTTTTTAAATTAAATTAAATTAGATAAAAAATTAACTTAAATCTTAATTTTTTTTAAATAATCGTAATTTTGAAAAAGGAAAAAAAACATATAATGAAATTTTCATAAAATAATTATTCGATGCGCACAATTTT
>JAMZAV010011988.1:0-19383 GCA_024449915.1 Sweltsa coloradensis
GTGTTAAAACAAGCAATTTGCATTGTAAGCCGATTGAGCCATCAAGAATGCTGCTTCCAAAGTCGGAGTTGGCAAACACATTTCTGTCACCCTGATAACATATCAGCCATATCTCTTAAGGGAAACCTTCTATGTTTAAGGCTATTCCACCGCGTTTTTCTATTTTCCAAAATATGCCACCAAGTCAAAACATAGTTAATGGCTTTCAAACCTGGCTATTTAAGAAAATCAAAAATATTTTTTTCAAATTTTTCTGATCCGGTACACGGCCAATATCGCCACCTCAAAATAATTTTCAACTTCAATTCGCCAAGGCACACCATTCAACGTACGGTGTTGTGTTTTTGTTACATTAATTTTCAACTGTTTTTCTATGGACTGACTGAGAGAAAACAGATTTATTTTAACAATTGTCTTTCCTGCGAATTTTTTCGTTTGGCGGTACAAATCGGTAAAAAATACCGAAAAACGAAAAAAATCACGGGAAAGACAATTGTTAAAATAAATCTGTTTTCTCTCAGTCAGTCCATAGAAAAACAGTTGAAAATTAATGTCACAAAAACACAACACCCTACGTTGAATGGTGTGCCTTGGCGAATTGAAGTTGGAAATTATTTTGAGGTGGCTATATTGGCCGTGTACCGGATCAGAAAAATTTGAAAAAAATGTTTTTGATTTTCTAAAATAGCCATGTTTCAAAGCCATTCACTATATTTTGACTTAGTAACATATTTTGGAAAATAGAAAAACGCGGTGGAATAGCCTTAACCAGTTTTTTCTTTATACTTGTTTGAACTTGTTCTTTACAACATAATGTTAGCTGAAATCTATTCCACTTCTGAAATGTTAGCTGAAATCTATCCCACTTCTAAAATGTTAGCTGGAATAGCTGGAATCTGTTCTGGAGGGTCTGGCACGAGCTAACTACATTAATAACACTGTTTAAATAAAGACAATCTGTATTCTCATCAACTTGCAATCAAATAATAACATAATACTCCCTTCTTCCATTCACAACAATGTTCTTCCCTAGTTCATAACAAAACCACAAGAGGGCGTCTTACCCACAGCTTGCTGTATGTGCAGTAGTGCAACATAGGTAAAAGATCTCTAGTAGTGCAGCATAGGTAAAAGATCTCTAACATTCGGGCATCCTGACAAAATGTCTGCCCTCAGACATGGTAAAAATTAATGAGTGCCAGAGAGGCCTAGACTACAAAATCTTTTAGATATTCAGGCAGTTTGCCTGCTCCTAAACGTCGAGGTCTTTGGTAGTCTCGGTCTGCAGTGGAATCGTCTGAAATGTGGGGTTGTAGATCTTCCGCAGTAGTAGCTAATTCTTCATCTGATTGAGAGTGAATTGAGCTCAAATCGTTCACGTCCATATTGGGGCACTTCCACCCTTTGAGTTGTGAGCCATGTGCTGTGGTCGTGTAGTAGCTGCCTGGCGTATCTTCGGAAAGTTGTGATACTCTGTAAGTGTCACTTGGAAGCAGCCCGCGGTACTTGGGTTGTGTCTTCGTGGGATGACCAGTGTGTACGGGTGCACGCTGCATGAAAACCACTTCACCGACATCGTAGCTTGGTCCAATTATGCGCTTCTGGTTGTATTGTCTCTTCCAATTCTCTTGACTTGTTGAGACGGCTTATCTGGCTTCGTGTTGAAGTTGGGATGGTTCGTCCCAGATGTCACTAGCTGGGTTGGTTGCCATTCGGAGAGCACCGTCGACAAATCTCGGTACATATCCATGGAGAACATGAAACGGAGTTCTTCCTGTTGACTTATTTATAGTATTGTTCAGATTTCTTTCGATGGTCTTTATTGAATGATCCCAGTCATTTTGACGAGGATCCTGTGTTGCGATTGAGATCATAGGAACAAGAGTGCGGTTCACTCGTTCTACTTGTCCATTTGCCTGAGGATGTCTGGGAGAATTGAGTATGTGCTGGATACCTTGGTTGCGACAGAACTCTTCAAACGCTTGTAGAGTAAATCCTGTGCCTCGGTCACTAACTAACTTCTCTGGTAATTCATACTTAACTATAGCTTCATTATGTGCCTTGATTATACTGACACTGTTCGTCGATTTTGAGGGGTAAAGCTGGACAAAGTTTGTATCATCTGTCAGCGGAATCTGGAGATATCCGTGGGCTAGGTCAAAAATAGTGAACATTGTGAGCCCAGACAGGTTCTCCAGCTGAGAATCAATTAGAGGCAGGGGGTACGAGTCTTTCACAGTTGCATTAAACTTGCGGTAATCCACTACTATTGAACGGTTCTCACCATTTTTCTTGCAAACAAGCAGTACTGGGCTGGCATAAGGTGAGCGAGTTTCACTGACAATACCGGCTTCTTTCCAATCGTGGACTATCTGGCTTATCGCTTCTCTGTCAGCCTGGTTGGTTCTGTATGGCTTACAGTGAACTGGACGACTTCCTTCAATCTCTTGAATGTCCATCTCCGTAAGGTTGGTACATCCCAACTCTTCAAGAGACAATGCGAAACAGTCGCGGAACTCGCTGACGAGCTGGTGCAGCTGCTCAATGTTCTCACTGGTTAATCCTGGGCCTATCCTTAGATCTGATTTTTCGATTTTTGTCTTCTGAGGTTTGAAATTTGTCACTGATAACTGGTACGCTTCTTGAACCGGTTCACATCTTGCAATGCACATCCCTTGAGGTAAACTGATATCAACACCATTAGGATTGCAGACTGGAACGGTTGCGCATCCATCCTGGATGTCAATCAGCGACGGAGTCCTGTCCGAACGTCGGTCAATGATTGCCAATCCGGAACTGGCATTCTGCGCAACCAACTTGATAAAGTTCATAGATCGTTTAGAAAGAACTACATTTTGTGGAATGCAAAGTTTTATGGACGGAACAGCTGGAGTAATTTCCATTTCACAAAACGGCGAATCGGTTCGATTGCTGATAGTTAAGTTGTCATCCATCTTAAGGAGGACAACATGATGAAGGTCAGTCCAGGTCCTGCCGACTAGGATCTCCATTGTCTGGGCATGATCTGGTACAATGAGCAAGTTGATATCTCTACCAATGACACCATCGATTTCGACATCAGCAACAATTTTGCCAATTGGTCGAACCGCGGGTGTACTCGTATCTCCAAAACCAAACAGGTCGCTGTCAGTAGGCTGCACAGCCAAACCTGTACGAATGGCAGAAGTTGCCTGAATCGTGCAGCTAGAACTGCCCTGGTCTATAAATCCTGTAAGGCCTAAGGTGCCATTAATTGTGACTGACTTTATGTGTTTTTCTGGAGTACAGCCGTCCTTGTCATTCACAATCAGAGTGTTCGCGTCAGTGACTGGTTTGCTGACACGAGGTCCCTGATTAACTGCGACTGTACAATGTTTTTGTGTATGTCCACTTTGTTGACATTTTACACAGTAGAACGTACGTCTGGGCTCTGGGCAATCCCTACCTAAGTGGCCATACTTGGTACAATTGAAACACATTGGTTCTCCTTCAGTGTTCAGGTAGTTAGGCTTAGTACGGAACTGAAAAGATTTCACATTAGGGATTATTGACTGATTAGCTGTAGGTTTACCGGTATCTGGACTGGTGACTGAGGAACTGGCTGGTTGAAATTTCTGTGTATACGTCGACTGTTGTCGCTGAGGTGTAGAGCGTTCTTCACGTGGGCTGAAGTTGAATCTTGGGACTCTCTGGTTACGCTCCTTTTCTGCTTCTTCAAATTCTCGGACGTCCTTGAAGAGATCATCGAGGTCAAAGTGGTGTCTGGACATCAACTGGGAATACAGCGACTGTGAAGCAAGTCCTATCAGAATTTGGCGCTTGGTGTCACCGAAGCTCAGTTTGAGATCCTCGCAGTACCTCGAAACTTCTTGGAAGTACAGTGAAGTTGGTTCTTGTCTTTGTTGGACCCTATTCTGTAACTTCTTCCACAGTTCTGGAACACTTATGCTAGACCCAAATGTCTTCTCGAAGGCGGCTTTGAAATGGGACCAAGAGTCAAGTTGGCGATTTGCACTCATTCGAGCATACCAATGCCCTGCTGCGCTTACCAAATGTGTTTTGGCTGATTCCAATATGAAGCTTTCAGGCCATCGGTGGAGCTTAGCAATCGCTTCCAATGATCGAATCCATTCACAAGCCTCCGCACCACTTCCTGTGCCACTAAATTTATTTATGCCTTTAGCAAGATCTGGCATTATACAGTATTGCTCTGTAGGTCTACTCAAGTTGTCTGATGCTGCATTGTTGGAGAGTTGTGATAGCAAATTCATCAGCATCTCTTCCCTTTTCCTTCCGTCTTCTATCATGGTTTGCATTAGGTGCATGTGGTTGATGGTGGCTGGTTCTGATGATGTCTGGTCAGGAAGCTGATCTCTAGCTAGTTGGTTTGCAAAATTCTGGGTTAAGCCTAGGCTTGGTGGAAAACGTAGGTCTCTGGTTGGTCCTTGTTCAACATTTTGTTCTAGGCGTACTGGTTGTTGCTCACCTGGTTGTGATGCTACAAAGTCAAAATCTAAACTTTCTGGTTGAATTCTAGTCTCTGGCCCTGGGTTTTGACTTAGGCTAAAGCTTTCTGGACTGATAGGCGATGACATTCTAGTTATTGACGTCGTATTGGTCAAGTCGGTAATGTCTTGATCTCGGTCGTTGTAAAAGCCATGATGGAAATTTGCATTCGCCATGGTTACAAGGCCTTCTACTTTTGATGGCTTGACTGGTTTAATTTGTGGGTGTTACTTACAAGGTTTTCTATCCGCACTTCTGAAATGTAAGCTGAAATCTATTCCACTTCTGAAATGTTAGCTGAAATCTATCCCACTTCTGAAATGTTAGCTGGAATAGCTGGAATCTGTTCTGGAGGGTCTGGCACGAGCTAACTACATTAATAACACTGTTTAAATAAAGACAATCTGTATTCTCATCAACTTGCAATCAAAAAATAACATAATACTCCCTTCTTCCATTCACAACAATGTTCTTCCCTAGTTCATAACAAAACCACAAGAGGGCGTCTTACCCACAGCTTGCTGTATGTGCAGTAGTGCAACATAGGTAAAAGATCTCTAACAATAGCATAATTACAAAATATTAAATCATTACCTGGGTGTAAAAAAAAACACCCCCAGTGGGGTGAAGTTGTCGGGAAAAGAAATTTCATCATGAGACATTTTATTTGAATACATTATTTTCACAAAGCAAATATGCATTTTATTGAGGGTGATTGTTTACATTAAATTTAATATAAAATTGTTATAAATAAGGAAGAAATGATGTTGCTTTCATAGTACATTGTTGTTTAAACACGATTTTTAAGAAGCTAAACAATATTGAATGTGGTCCCTCTTTGAATTATGAAAATCGGATACAAATTGCACTTTTTATTACAAAAATAAAAAAGCCAATTATTATTATTATATTACCTGTTGGTAAGCTAGGTAGGCCTATGCTCAATCGATGATAAGTAGGCTTAGTATTAGTGGCACTGGCAGACAAAAAGATGTGGCAAATCGTGATACAAGCAACAGATTTGGCACAGTTGTTCCAAAGACCAATTTAAGCGATTTGACCCGTGGACCCGGAACGATTTTCCCGGAGGACTCAATATGGCGGCCATTTTCCAAAATGGCCGCTAAATTTAAGGAACGCGTTCCTTTCAACACACAGAGACAAATGATGAGTCGTTTTCGACTAATTTTGGGTCGCACAACACGAATATCACGTTTAAAACATGCTCGGGGCTGATTCTAACGAGTTTTTGTAACAAAAACGTTAGAATTCGGCAACATTGTAAATATTACAATAATATCAAAACCCTCGAGCAGTTTTTTTTATTTGTCGGAAACTATGGTAGCAGAGATGCTACAATCACTAGGAGAACAGAGGAAAATGAACACTGATCTGATTTCATTGAGCTAAAACAATATTAATAATGGTAACTTTAGCTTAGATTACAATTTGAAACCCACACAATAATGACGAGAGCAGGGAATTGACATGAATGATTAAAAATAATAACAGAGGGTTATAACAATTAAATAACCCTTTTAAATGGTTTATAATATATAAATTGAACATTCGAAGTGCTAGGGCTTACCTGCCTACTTTTAGTACATATTGTCTAATCGTCTTCATCCAGATCGTTCGCCGCAGAATCGCCGTACCTGGAACTGATGCACCTGAAGACCATATTTTTCATTAATAAGAATTTCCTCGCCTAGTATTGCTGCAACCTCCACTACAGCTGTTGCACCCCAGGGTGCAAGGGAGACCACATTGTTTGCAGGAACACCGCATTGTCTCAACACAGAAACTTGCAGCCGCATGTGTCCAATGCCCTACATGCTTCCCAAATTTCGGGGAATACGGTCCATAGAGGCGACCATTTTTCATCCCGGAGGATCCAACCCCAAGAAACTGGGGATGTGACAATGGTGGTTGGTTTATCAGCTCGCCCCCAGACTTGCCCTGCCTGGTAAGCCGCTCGCAAGATGCGCTGATACAGGGCAGCTGAGGTTGGAAGAATGAGGTGTAGCAGCTTGTGCTCAGAAACAAACAAATACTTGGTCTGCACACAAAACCGAAATCTGATCCTCATTAAGATAACAAGTTATTTTACGTATAATATCCATACCGTGTCTAACCTTAGACACTGATTCGGATCTTTCGTGGAAGTGAGGCAACAAAGCGTGGATTGCAGGATGATGTGCTGTGTAGCACGCCCTAGTGGCATGGAATGCACCCAAAGATGCATCACATGTCCACATGTACATGTCCGGCATGTGCGATCAGTTCATGTAGCCTACGTGCTTGAGCTATTAACTCTTTTTGCGCCACTCCTTAATTAGCTGACCTGCAATATAATATACATTGATAATATGAAAAATAACGTTTCGATATTATTAATACGAAGTATTTTAAGGTCAGTATTACAATATCTGAGGACAGCATTCGATCAGCAATGGCAATTGAACACGCCGAGGATCGTGCTTTTTGATTTGCAGGGTGTACTCGGGAACCATTGCATACTCTTCCGGCAGAATTGGCAGACCGCGCTGCCCCTTCTTTGCCACATCCTCAAAGGAAGTAACGAAGGGACTTTGTTCACTCTCATTCACATTCATTGACAGCTGAAACATTGAAATCCCTGTGCCATGGAACGATCCCTCGGATGTCGTGCTGCATGGGTTGTGAATTGTGATCAATATAATCCAGTGCAGATACGGTAAAGACCCTAGATTTGAGGTTCGAAAGACATAAGACCTTTTCTTCTTCTGCTCTCTGCTCGTTGGTCTTGTTGTTAGCGTATCTGCTTCCAATGCAGAAGGTCCAGGGTTCGATTCCCGCTAAAGTCAGAAGTTTTTTAACTTCTGATTTGGACTTAAGTCCATCAGTTCTAGTCTTAGGAGTTTGTAAACGGTGACTTTGGAGCCGTCCTAGCAACGAAGCACATAATAAATTTCAGAGTTGTTCTGAATCGGCCTTGTTGATTCTGGCGTTGATTCGCGGGTGTTCGCACTGTCCACACCACTGATTGCTATATTTCCTATTAAAAATATTGATCTTTGGTTGGTTATCGCTCACTCGTCGATTGCGTCGGGGCCTGCAGGGTTGGCTTGGTCGCTTTGATTTAAAGTCCCCCACTGAAAATCAGTTATATAACTGAGTGGGCAGACTCTAAATAAAATTTATTTATTTATTTATAACCATATGACACAACTGTGAGGTCACCTCCATCACTCTATTGTGTGAGACACTAACACCCATGTTGCGCAATCAATGACCTTCTTGCTCCTCGTGCTTCCATATGTTGAAAAAGCCAGGGCGTCATCATCCTGGTCTTCCCCGGCCACATTGACATTGGCGCTTTTGCATAAGAACGTACTCCAGACCTAAGAAGAATAAATCATGAAATAAAAGGTGCACCCTTTTACCCTTGTACTTTCTTGAAAAATTGTTTGTTATGATTGGGTGGGTAAAGCTGCACTAGCCTTCTGTTGATGTGCACATTGTGTATTCGAGATAGGCATGTCCTTCTCCCATGACTATACCAGTAAGCTTCCAGTTCTTAAGGATATCTGCACACTCCTTGAATTTTTCATCAACATTGTCAGTTTCACACAACCGCAGAGGCATTTTCCTCAAGCCTGGTTGGTTGCAGATGAAATACAAGTCCTGTTTCAAATCGATCATGTGCACGGCAGATCGAGTGGCATACATAAAATCATTGCCTGTTTCCGAGTCTGAAGGATCTGGATCAGGAGTCTCTTGAATTTGCAGAATTTTAATTAATTACTCAAATTTTTTAGACATTTTTTGGCCCAGCCCCTGTGCCACTTTGCCTCTCTGTTGATAAATGTTGTCAAGATTCCATCACATTCGTCCAACAATTCTACTTTCGTGCTTGATGATAAGAAGTAGTCAGGATAAGTTTGAAGCTTTTCTAGATTGGTAGCCAAAGAAATGTACCCTGCATTTAGCAAAGCGGCAATGGGATTCTAAGCTGGGCATCTCAGGTCGTCGTTTCCTGACAGACACACGCAAAATTTATCCCAATTAATGCTTGAAGGTAGGCAATCAAGCCGAGCTGGTGTCGCAAACTTAAGTCGTTTCGCTGTCGACATCTCAAAGAACGGCCGTATTAATTAGGAAACTTTACACACCAACCACAAACTAATATTGTATATATTAAGTGTTATTAAATTTACGTATTACCATGATTGTTTTTTAATTACACCTGCTTCTATTTATAGGCGTCTAACTGACGCATGCCTAACATCTATAAGAATACATATATATGGTGTGTAATTTTATTGACATCATCAATTTAATCAGAACTCCACACTATAAAATGCTGAACGAACAACCGATTCCTCCATTTCCCTCGACGACTTCACAATCAAATCTTCCATAAAACAAAGCTCACACAGACTCATACGACACTTTGGCCTTCTTCTTTGACTTAACTTCACTCGTACTTTTGCTAATAGAGTTCCCTGAAAAACCACAACCCCACAACAGTCAGCTTCAAATGGTTATGAGTAATTTTTGTGCGCAATAGGCTATAATGGCGGGAAATTATTTTTTTATGTGCTTCATCACTAGTGATCGCGGCTTTGAACTTTCAAAGGACCTGTTATTGCCGGCGTTTTATTTCGAACTTGCACACACTCTACATAAGTAAGCGGGAAATATACAAGGCAGGTTAATAATTGTGGATCTTTATGGCGGATTTCGTGACGACAGTGTTTGTTTGAGGGCTTGAGGGCAAAGCGCGAATGTTTCGCGCGCAGGCAGAAAAAAAGCTTAAACAATCTCGTTTACACTGTCAAATCGATCACTAAAAAGAACAATATTTTGTACCGAGTTATCCGATATCACAATGAAGACAGAATAGTTCGGCAGATCGGCAAAAAGTCATCTTGACGTCCGTAGTCGTTATTAGTGGAGCGCGGGCGCTGAGTCTGGGGAATAATCAAATAATTAATTTAAAGCAACGTAAAAACAACCAAAGCGGATTTTTAGTGTGATATTTGTATTGTGCGACCCCAAATTAGTCGAAAACGACTTATCATTTGTCTCAGTGTGTTGAAAGGAGCGAGTTCCTTAAATTTAGCGGCCATTTTGGAAAATGGCCGCCACAAAGGGTCCTCCGGGGAAATCGGTCCGGGTCCACGGTTCAGATCGCTTAAATTGGTCTCTGGAACAACTGTGCCAAATCTGTTGCTTGTATCACTAATTGCCACATTCTTCCAGAATTTTAGGTCTGCCAGTGCGACTATATGGGCAATGTGTATGTATGTCAACTGGGCATGTAATTTCACCGATAGCATATTATAACTGAACTAGGCTATACTTACTAGGATGAGGACGAGTTAGTATCCACATCTTCCTCGATTACATTGGCAAAATTGCCAACCGTCTTCCTCGGCTTGATGTGGTCATCGAGGAACTTGCATATATTAAATAGAGGCCAAGAAGGTTTTGGACTCGGTGAGGTTCCACTTGGATTATTGCGTATATAATCGCGTTTCTCTCTGCCGTACCTCTCGCGCAACTGCTTTATGCGAGTTTCACAGAAAGCCGCTAGAAAAGAAAATATGACGTACTTTAGGCTATTACATGGTACCTAATGCATGCACCACGGGCTGTAAGTGAAACCTTAAATGACCAATACGGAACCTAGCAATTAAGTTAGGCGACCCGACCAATAGGCCTTTGGTTTTGAAACTAAGGGCCTATTATTTTGGGTCGACTATGCTTAGCCTTGGCCTAGGGAGAAGAGTGAGGCTAGGACTCAAGATGTCTGGGGGGGGGGGGGTTGGGAAATAGAGAAAGAAACAGTCATAAAGGAGGCCAGGCCGTATAGGCTTTGGTCCTTGGCTACCCTACCATAGGCAAAGGCAAAATTTGAAAAATATTAATGAAATATTTTTAATGATTACTTGGGCCTAGGTGAATGACTAGTAGGGGCTAGCCTAGGTAGACCTAGGCTCGTCTTAACCTCACATGTCCTAGTCCTTTAATCATAAATTCATAAAACTTACAGGGACTTGACATTGCAGCGCCAATGGAAATCCACATATTTTCTTTGACACGCCTATCCTTGTATAAAGGCGAGGTTTTGTCATATAAAGGTGGCCTTTGCATAAATTCATTCAACAACTTTTCGTCAAACATCAGTTGATATACATTGGGATCCATTTTTGATCTATCGCGTTCGTATATGATAAGAAGTTATCGGCTCTGGACGCTCTCTGATTGGTTCAATTTTCTACGGAAACATTTACTACCAAGTTAAAGTTTGGAGTTTGTAAACTTTTGGCTGCGTTATGTATAAGTTAACTTAAGTAACGTTAGAAGTTTTTCGTCGTGAACGGCCAAGTTATTTTCCATAAGACAAACCTTAAGTTGGCGCCAAAGTTAGCGGATAAGTTAGCGACTAAGTTGATCGTGAACGCCGCTTGAGCCCTGTTTTGCAGTCTGTCTGTTATTCTTGTCGCATGCGGACGTGAATTGTCTCCACTCTTCGGTCTGGTCTTTTCGGCCCCGGATGATGACACAGACGGAGACGACCATGACGTGGGGGAACCCCTGCCCTCCCCATACGCTTGTTGCTGGTTCTGACTAGCACAGGTCTGTCCACCCCTTGTCCCCCGCGTCACCCCTTCACCGCTTACGTCCCTCCCTTCGTTTCGATTAGCCAAAGTGCATAAATATGAAACGTTAAGCAATATCCAATCAAAAATCCACAATACAAGTTGTTAGCTTCAATTGCTGCTGAATGCATTGTTTGAGCAAGTATGTTGCTGTTGATCATTCGCATCGTCTTGTTTAATGTTTGTTAACCAGCAAATTGTCTGTTCTGTCTACTCTCGTCATCTCAGTGTTCTGTGTGATCTGTCCTTATGGTTGGTATTCAAACCATGTTCTGTTTTGTTCAGTGTGGGATAAAAGCCTAGTCACACAAAGGAGGTGCCCGGTTTCTGTTCTTGAGGTTTGTTTAATTGTGATACTTTAAGCTGTGACGCGCAGGTCCTTCTGCTATGAGACAGTTATTGCCAACCGTCGGACATAACGGTTGTCACTGGCAATATCCATTGTTTGATCGCGGCAACAGCGCACGCATCTCACTCAATGATACCTCCTTAGTGAGGAAGGCCCACCTTCCTGATATTGTGTGGTGAGATTTTAATTGTTAAACACATCTTACTCAATAGAATGCTTTCAACACATAGACGAGAGGAATGTTTTTAAACTAAAACCTAATTTGTTTGAAATTTTATGTGATGAATCTGTTAGTTTAAAAAAGTTAATAGGATTTTTAAATAAAGTTTAAATCACACGACACCTGAGTGTTGGGTGCCCTTAAACCCAATAACTAACTATTTTTATCAATGCATTCATCACTTTTCACTTTCATCTCTGTCTCACCATCTCATCTTTCTTAAAATTAAATAATTGAAATAGTAATACTATACTATTTCAAATATCTAGGTACATAAGGGCCAGTATCATGACCAACTGCTAAGTATTTAACCTTGGACTAACTAGTTATCTCCATGGCAACTGCCAATGAGAAGACCGGAATACTGGAAATAAACTGTTTAGTCCCAGTCTAAATTTTTAACGGTCGGTTATAATGCTGGCCCAAAGATAAGCAAAAAATGTCAGGGTCTGGTGATAGAAACTTTCAGAAATTTGAGGTAATAACAGCCTGAGGGCCTTCAAAGTCCAACTCGCTACCTTCCCGTGGTTTGGCCTGTAAGTAGGGGAGTAGTGTATTCCCCAAAACTAAGGGAGAGCTCTGGCCGATTGGGGTGCGTGTTGCAGAGAAAGCTCTCGCGCAACTTTTTATCACACCTTTCTTCATTCACACAGCCCTACTCACATCTATTTTCTTCTTTCACTTTTTTCTTCTCCATACTTGCCGGCCTTCTCTGCAACGAGCACTCCTCCGTTCCCACCCAGTGAAACCCATCCTATCCAACATCCTCACTCCTTCCCATTAACCTCCCGCATCTTCCCTTACGTTCCTCCCTTTGGAGGGAAAAAACATGGTGTAATCAACAATTATGGAAAAAGAAAATTTGGAGAATTCCATTACACTTGAAATGGGCACTGATAACTCTACTGTGGAGTGCCCTAAAACAACATTAACTAACTAACTAATAACAGCTTGAATTAAACTGGCCATGATGTTAGTGGATTTCTTAATGGTTTGGGTACGGTGGGAGTGGTAATTTCAAGGGACATGCGCCTTTGCACGCATAGCTCATTAGACTGGAGGAAGCACATGCAACAAGTTTACAGAAAGGCACTTGAAAGTTGAAACCTCATCTTTGTTGACATACGTGCATGGAATTTGCCAGTGCATAGCTAGGTGACCATGACATGGAAATATAAGAGATAGGGTGTTTATTATCTCTATGCTCTGGTATCCTGGGTTATTGACAAATCGTTAAGGTTTGAAATTTATTTATTTATTTTTTATATTTTATTTTTTTATTTATTTAGGTAGGCTAAGATAGATCTGAATGTTGTAACGAATTGACCCTTGAGCTACAGTCCAATGCGCCAATTAAATGTGACGTGAAAACGATCTTCTTATCTGTTTACCCCACATGTCCTGTACATTTATGTGTGCGTGAGATTACGGATTTTTTTAGTTTTGGGGTCAGCTTTTTGCGTATTTTGACATTTTTGTTTGGTTTTAGATACCTTCGGTTGGCGTAACTTTTCGGACATCCAATGAGCCTCTTTTCTTATCTTGACAGTAACTAAGTGAGTTAAGGCAAATCGTCGATGTTCTGAGCATGGGTCTGTATTGTCTAACCACTTCGGAAACCTGCCGTTGATTTTAGTAGTTATCGGAATCATTAGTAGTTTCCTAACGCCTTTCAAATGCATTACTTTAGGAAATTCTTCTACAAAGGTTTCAAGAGCCAATCTCATAACAGCAGTCATGTAGTCAGTTGGAGGAGAAAGCGATCCCAAATCATCATTGGTTTTGTTTTGAAAAGCTCTGTAGTATGTTAACAGTTCATCCGTCTTTTCAAAAGCTCTGCTTGACTTAGGCTTCAAGCCAAGACGTACGGTGATTGGCTGAATTGGAGTGCCACTCCCTTCCTCGTCATCATAGCCTTTCAAAGTGTGCAGTGGCGGTTTTTACGGCGTGCAAGGTGTGACAATTGCACACCTGATCAATCAGGATTTTTTTAATTCCTTACTAATTAAACCAAACCCAAAGACCAAACCAACAATCATCCAACTTATAGAAACTGTAAAAATCACTTGACTGCCAGTACAACGCTCTCATGGACGTTCTACGCGTGTTTCTCACTACCCATAACATCGGCAGGGGTAGAAAGAACATTCTAAGAATTAAATCTGGTCAAGAGTAGTAAAGAACCACAATGAGCCAAGATCGTCTCGAAGCACTGCTGTCAATGAATGTGGAACAACATCTCTGCCAAACTAAGGCATATACTAATACAAGTCATCTTTTTATTTTTCAGCGTACGTTTTGTCGGTCTTCCCTAATAATGAAGAAGTAACGGAAAATAATATCATAAAGGCTATTCGAAGAATACTAGGCTTGACAGATGTAAATTCTAAAAAAAAAACAAAATGGGATTTGCTTTTCAAATGCACATATTTTCACTTATTCTAACCTGACATTAATATCACGTAATTTCTTTGCTTTTGTAGACTTGCTTATGATAAATAATGGAATACTTGTTATTAAACAGTAGTATTGTAGGAAATGTAGGAAAATGTGATATATGTGTTTATAGCAATGTTAACACCATTTTGAAATATTATTATTAGTTGTGATATTTTAATAAATCGGTACGCGAGACGCAACTCCTAAAATTGGAACAATCACGATTTCATCGGGAAGTCTAGCAACCCTGTTAGGTACCTGGTAGACCCTACCTACAGTATAGAGATGGCCCCGTTTACCTTTCTTCAAAAGTGAGTGCTGCAAAACAAATGTATTGTAGGTCCTACTCATTTGTAGTGGTTTTTGTATGCCACTAACTTCAAAATGGTTGATTTTAATCAGCAATTTTGTTTGCGGGTCGGCGATGTCATATCGATGTTGCACGTCAAGTGTATTGAAATTTTTCAAAACTGTAAACATAAAATTAGCATATGAACTCTTCAGATAAATTAAATGTATAACTCGAAACAACAAAAACAGAAACCAGCACCATTATTGTGTCACGGCTCTAATCTCGCACTGAACAGAAGCTAACACCGATCAAACATAAACTGCACAACCTTTGCGGATGGAAAAGACAGACGACAACAATGGGATCACAAACGCTTTACTGAGTACTGACAAAACCTTTCAGTCTGGAGAGAACAGTCATTCTCTTAAAGATAACAGACATCTAACTCAACATACATTCAGCAGAAACAGAAGCCAACGCCATGTGCTGTGAAGGCCGAACAAGAGCGGAACTGGTTGATTGATTGGGTATTGCTTAACGTCTCATATTTATGCACTTTGGCTAATCGAGACGAAGGGAGGGACGTAAGGGGTGACGTGGGGGGGGGGCTAAAATGCTAATTTTTTCTAAAAATAATGTTTTTAATGCCTTTTGAGAACTAGTATAGCAATGTATTCTAGGGTTTTATGTCACTTTATTGAATTGAAATGTTTCTATAACTCATTATTTACCATTGGAAGTGTAAGAAACACCCTTCATTTAGGGTTTTGGTGGAAATGAAAAAATGTATGCTTAAAAAATGCTAAATTTGTCAAAATTAATGCTAAATATTCAAAATTTAAATGCTAAAAAACGTAACCTTACACATGGGTCTTTCCCTTACAGTCGAGACGTTTACGGCGACTTGCTTCCTTCTTGTCATCGAAGTTGGGCATGTGATCTGTCAGGTCATCTTGAATCTCGGGGCATGGCCGTTTCTCAAAGATGGCTCGTCTAGCGACCGGCTCTTCGACTTGTGGGACAGGGCTCGTATTTGGGCGTCCTCGTTTTGTACCTGAATTTGGCTTAGCCTGACGAACGAGACATTCGGCCACCCTCATTTTGAAATGCATCAGGTCCAGGATGTCTCGTCTTTTATTACCAGCATTTACTGAGTCTCGCTTGATAGATAGATGGATTGATAGATATTTTTATTCACTTAGACTAGTACAGTGTACAAGTATAACTCGAGCTATTAATGTCGCGCTGCATGTAGGCGGTTTGAGGACGTCGTTTGCTAGTATTGTCTCCATCTGTAAAGCTAGCAAATTTACTTGGCCCATTTAAATGATGAACTGTGCTGAAATTGTCTTCGTTCTGTACACTGGCTCCTCTAGCACTTCTATGCATATATCCTGGGGGTTGTTTTCCCTTTGGTTCATAATTCATAGTTTGAGTAGTTGGATAATTCCTAGTATTTCCATTTCGATAATTATTAGGAAGCTTTTGTTAAATTATAATTAGAAAACTTAATCTGGGAGACTTTGATCTAATCTAATCTAATCTAACTATTAATACTACGTTAACTCTGGACTGGCGGCGGAAACCGAGTTTTTCCACGCAAGACGTTTTCTCCGCCAAGTAGCGTGATAAACGCGTACATGTTGGACGCTCCTCCACGAGAAAAGATCGAGATTTTCGAAAAAAAATACCCGCGACCCGACAAAAATTTGCTTCCGGGTCAAAAAGTCAAAAATCGCGAAAAACGTGGTTTTTGACGGTTTTTGTACACACGGTTGCCGCGCCCAAAGTATGCTACGCACCCGAACGTCGACGGTTCCTACGCGTTCGAAATAATTACGGGAACAAGCACCGCGAAGGGTTCCGGGCCGACTATCATACTTTGGCCGGGACGGTGATAAACAATTTGGATTTGGAAACGAGAAAATTTTATAAAAAACGCATATATTACTTGGAGCATTCCCGAATTTTCGTTTTTTGTTTTAACGTGTAAACATTAACAAAAACTGGCGGCCTTGGGAAAAACATTTTCGGAAAAACGTTTCGTTCTCTTTTTATGGGACATTGTTTGGATTTTCCGGTTCCAAATTTTTGGAAATTTTCGGGTTCACGGTAAAGCCCCAAAGTTTGCCAATTACAAAAGCCAATGAATTGGGTAACAAGCTTTAAAAAAATTGGTCCCCTTTTCTTTTTCAAAATGGGCGAAAAAAATTCCCAAAGTTGGCCAATTTTTTAAATTTGACAGTGCAATTTTAAAAAATTAAAAAATCGACTTCCCTAGGTTTAATTTCCGCTAACCAAGGCACATTAATGTAGAGGAATGATGAAGGAATTTTAATAAAATTAGTTTGAGAACCTTGGTTCGAACCCCGGATCAGTAGATGCCTTCGAACACGATTCGGGACACTTTTTTACAGTATGAATTTTCATTTAAAATCGTAAAAAGCATGGTACACATTTTTTCTAAAATGCACAAGTGGTTTAAAGGCATCGATCGGACCTTTACGATAATCGTGATACCAAACATGACCCATTTTGTAGCATTTGTATATTAGTTATGGAACCCGCCAAATTGACATGCGTGTCCGTTTTGGCATAAAAAAATAATAATTATTTCATCTCACGGTTGCCGCGCCCAAAGTAGGATTTGCACCCGAACGCCGACGGTACGGGCGCGTTTGGAATCTTTCCGGGTACAAGCACCGTTAGGGGTTTTAGGGCCGTTACAATACTTTGGCCGGGGCGACGATGAACATTTTGAAATGCGCGTAATTTTGAAAAAAGTTAAACTTGCTGTTTAAATAAAAAATCCTAAAAAAATCCTGAATTTTCAAATTCACTTACAGCGTGTGTGAAGTGCCCGTGCGGAGTTAACGCGGGGGGTCCAGACGGCAAAAATGTTTACCGTTTTCTTTTTTTTGGACATTGTTTGGATTTTCTATTTTCCATTTTTTTTAATTTTTGGATGCGTGGTGGAGCCACGAGGTTTGACAATTCTGAAAGCCAATGGAATAGCGAACGGGTTAAAACAAAATTGCCCCGATATTTATTTCCGATTGCGCGGGAAAAAATCGCAAAGTTTGGAAATTTTGAAAATTTTGCAGTGCAACTTTAAAAGATTAAAATTTTGGTTTTCCTCGGTTCGATTTGGAACGACCAAGGCTCGTTAATGTAGCGCAAGTATAAAGGAATTTAAATAAAATTGGTTTGAGAACCTGGGTTCGAACCCGGGTTAGGGCGAAGCCTTCGAGCTCGGTCCGGGACACTTTTTGATAGTTAAATTTTGCATTCAAGGTCACTAAAAGCACGGTAAATATTTTTTGTAAAATTCACGAATAGCAAAAACCACTGTATCCGATCTTTACGGAAATTGTCATACCAAACATCACGCATTTGGTTACGTTTGAAGGGTAGACAGTGGAGGAGACAAGATTGCAGTGCGTGTCCGGTTTTGCATTGAAAAATAAACATTCTTTTACTACATGCTCTTTTTGAATGCCCTAAAACGGGCCCTATTTCGACTTTTATGTCCCTACCATGTAACTGTCATTAATTTTTAACAAGATCAAACTTTCTAAAAAAATTTACTTCGACTCCAATTTCGAATGTCCTGAGCGCCAAATCGGCACTGAAACTTGGTTTGTAAGACCAAGGCCGATAAAAAACGTCATTTTTCGTAGGCATGCAAATGAAAAACGTCATTTAACGGATATGCCTAAAACGATTCGATTACCTTTGTTGGCTTATAAAATACGTCAAAAGGTTCGGCGAATACGGCCAACAACATCTCAACCCTTCGTTTTAAGATCCTAGCCGCAAAAAAACGCACATTAAAATTTTGTCTATTCTCGTCAGTGTATTTTTTTACGCAAATTTATACTGATCACAACATATAAAAAATATATTGCGTTCGTAAGCTTGCAAGAGGCTCCCAACAGAACAAACAAACACGTACATTATAAGAAATCTATTTTTAGCTATGAATGTCATGTAATTTGTCAGGTATTGAGTAGGGGGCTCTGATTGGGGAACTATTTTTAATTCCAGTCATGAATGTCCATATAAAACTCTAACATATGCACATGCACATCGATAACATCATGCATATATAGCACCAGTTAGTTTAGAACATCAACTTATGTCAACTGTCATCTGATTGCCAAACTGACACTTTTTACCTCCTTAGCACGTTTACAGCTTTTGCACCAGAGTGGACATGAGAAGATTTAGTGCCCTTATTGTATCAAACTCGGATGAGTCGGGATTTATAATTTATCAGTGGTGCTGAATTATTACAAAAACAAATTTCGTAAGCTGAGTGCCTCGGGGATATATTCTGTCATTGATAAAGAACATCAGTCATGTGTGGGGAATGAACGCACGGGATGGCCAACCTGATGAGAATAACATTATAACATTTATTTTAATTATCATTAGATTGTAACAGTTACTGTACTTTCACGGTTTGTGTGTTTTAGAGTAATTTAATAATTTCGATTAAAATATTAATCTATATCAAGAACATGTCTGGATTTAGGTGCCCATTATAGGCTCCTGCGCACTCCTGCACGGCAACGGCGCATTTGGATCAACATACGTCGAATAATTGTATTATTTGATAATCTTTATAAATTACATTAAGTTATTAATGTGTTGAAAATTGTTTGCTACAAATTAATTACTTACAAAATTGTAGTTATTAATCTACGGTTCTACGCAATTATTGAAGTGAAATTTTTATCATCTTTGTTTGGCTTATTTGGTATCATATTGATTTTATATCGTTTTATTTTTGTAATGGCTTTCTAGCTATATTCCTACATTAAAAAAATTAAAAAATTAATTCGTATGTATGATACGGATTTCATAAATAAATGGTAGAAACACACAAAATTAGGCAATAACTTTGACACTCTGACCCATGGAA
>JAMZAV010011989.1:0-19736 GCA_024449915.1 Sweltsa coloradensis
AAGAGTTTAACAATGCTTCGAAATAAATGTTGGTTTAAATTTAAATGTTAACTGGATGAAAAGAAGAGAGTTTAACAATGCGAAATAGGTTAGCGCGTTCAATGACGATGTCGACATTGCTGCTTATCTATTTATCTCGTTTTAAATGGTTGCTGTTTTTAAAAGACATGAAACTATGGTAACAAAGATTATCGTTAACATATTTGTCTACGTTTCTTTTCGTTTGTTCTTTTGATAAGAGAAATTTTAAAAACAATGTAAAAATATTGCGAAATATCTCCGGGATAATACACACAACACACAACACGAAACAGGTGGTGCAAATAAGCTATATTTGCAATGTAAAAATAGAAGGAGACGTCTGGCATCACCGCATCAGTTACAAACACGTGTGGAGAAGAATGAGCGAGTTTTGTAGCATGAATAATTAATTACACTTTACTTTGTACGTGGTTTACGATAATTAAACAACAAGTGTCACCAAGAATGTTGCAAGCACTTTATGAACGTGTATTAATTTATGTATTTTATTAATATACTTTTAAATTCAGCATTTCTGCTATTTTACATCAACGTGATAAATATACAAAAAATATACAAACATACAAAACTTCGAAAACAGTACAACATCTGACCATGAGATCAACACTTGAACAACAATTGCTACAAAACAAATAATTATTGTTATTATATATATGAACGATGAGAAACTATACGTGATTACTAACTGAAAAAAGTAGGCAATAGTACATATTAAAAATAACAAAACACGCAATAAACAATAAAATAATGTAACAAAACCAATAAACGTAAATGTACCTAACTGATTAAGGATTTGTGAGATGCCGAATCGGAATTGATAGCAAAAGACCTAGATTTATTAACAATTGCTACAAAACAATAATTATTGTTATTATATATATGAACGATGAGAAACTATACGTGATTACTAACTGAAAAAAGTAGGCAATAGTACATATTAAAAATAACAAAACACGCAATAAACAATAAAATAATGTAAACAAAACCAATAAACGTAAATGTACCTAACTGATTAAGGATTTGTGAGATGCCGAATCGGAATTGATAGCAAAAGACCTAGATTTATTAGCAAAAGTGTTAGCAACCCTATAAAGAACCGGAAATAAAAAGTTTGTTGTTGTTTTGAAGGCGAATTACTAACACCTATGCTCACGTGTATAGCTTGAAACCAAATAAAGGTCCCGTCTAGGTATCGTACTGTTCTGTTCTATCCCCAACCGTCGGTCGTAGGATAAGAAGACTCAAGATGTAGACAAATCTAAAATCCATATTTGATAAATCCCCAATAAACCACATTAGTCTCCAGGCACCGACAACGATTAAGCCGGTAAACGCGGGATTACACAAGTTAGTAGGGGATTTAAACGTAAGTCGGCGCATGACAGCTTCAGCTTTTGCCATGTTGGTAAACCATTGGCGCAACCCAGTTTAGATTGGAGTTCTATTGTGATATTTTTCTTTATTTGTTATATTGTGTTATTATTTATTTAATAAAATAAAGATCTACTGCGGCAACACATCACAAAGTCCAAGGTTCAAATCGCGGTTCGTGTGGAAATATATGGCTCTGCAGTAACACATTTCTAAATTTACTTTCAAAATAATTTATAAAAAATAAATTAGTTTTCACGAATTTTGATTTTGTTAATAACTCCAAAATTGACTACATTCGTGATTTTTTTTCTGGCTGATTAAGACAAATTTTTGAAAATCTATTACCGCAGGGCTGTCCATGTATGCTTCATAAACAACTATGCAAAGTTTCATAAGTCAGATTCAGATGCATCTTGGCTGAGCGAATAGCTATTTGCTAACTGACAAATGTGTCCCATTCTCTCAACTTCTGGAATGAACATTCGGTGACTCTGGAGTAGCCCTAGCAAAGTAAGCACATAATACATCGTATAAAGATGTCCCACAATAAAAACTGTTTCTTGTATAACCGGGTGAGTAGGTATCATAATGTTTACTCTCAATACAAATTTGATAATGGAGGGAATGGGACACACTTGGCAGTTGGCACATAGCTGTTCGCATCCGACGCATCCGAAGCATCCGACGTATACAAAACTTTGTAAATTTGTCAGTAAAGCATAAATGGACAGCCCTACAGTCGTAGATTTTCAAAATTTGGTCTTAATCAGTAAAATTCACGAATATAGTCAATTTTGGACTTTCAACAAATTCGAAAATCATGAAAACCAATTTATTTATTATAAATTATTTTAATAGAAATTTTAGAAATGTGTTCCTGAAGAGCCCCACATTTCCACTTTCGTGACATATGTTCAAAATTTCAGACACCTTGTCAGTTGGCCGAGCGAACAGCAATTTGCCTAGAACGCATGTCCTATCTACACTATCGGAGAAGTATTGAGGTAGGTGGTAAGTTTGAAAAGTAACACAAAATTATGAGATAAGAGAAGGGTAGCTAATCTTTAATATCGACGTGTGAGTGGCACGATATTAGTGGCAATTTTTTTCCCCCCATTCAAAGATAAAATATCATAGGTGGAACGCCGTACGGGCCAAGCTACCAATTAACCAACATCTAGTGCGCAGACGCCGGTACAAGACAACGCGCTCCAGCTATGCTATACCCTGAGGGAATCAACCACATTCCACGTACGTGTTACAAAAAAAGGCTTTTATTCCCAATGTAATTACTAATTAGTATCACTCGTATCTTTGACGTGAGTTGTGCTCATCCGTATAGAAGACATGTATATCAACACGGGGAATATATTATACACGATCGTCGTTCATGAGTTCGAGCCCCGAATATTAGTGTTTGAAGCGTCACCCAAACAAAATAGATTAAACAAATTCAAGTTGTCATAATCATAAACACAACAACGATACAAAATAAAGCATATCTCCAGATAATGTGTGTGATGTTTTCTTTTAGTCTTGCACTCAACGGAAGAAGCACACCGTGAATGAGTATTCAATAAGTGTGAAAATCTATTTGCAAATTTCAAGGTTCAAGTTGTACCTTTAACCGTACATCATATGCTAGCAGAATGTACCAAATATGATGCCTTGCGCACGCAATTTGATCTCTCCCAATCATATGAAGAACTTCTATCATATGATAACGGCGACAAACTTTCTAAATTTCTCATCCATAGTAATCTATTTAACAAAATTTAATTTACATCATACACATTTCTTTCTTTTCTTTCTTTTCATTCACATACATAACTTTTATTTTGCTATTACTTTCATCATCATCATTTTATTTTGTTATTTATACACTTAGAAAACAATCTAATCATCACAGGCGGCGCAATATGACCTAACCGGTTGAAGCGCCCTAGTTTCTCACGTCGTTCGTTCAAGGTTCAAGTATTTCCAGGTGCAAAAGTGTTTTGTTAGTTGTTTAAGTTTTAAGTGTGTAGAGCACTTGGTACTCATTGAATGGTGAATTTAGTTTAGATTGAATTCTCAATTTCATTGATCGGGAAACACTCCCGTAGCCCGTAGGTGTAATCGTTTTTATGGAAATCAATCCAGAAATTACGAAATCATCCCAGCGGAGTATAAAAACCCCGGTCTCTCAATTGCCGGTCGGGTGCTTCAACCCCCCAAAACTACCGAGACGGTTAACTTTAAAACAACTGGATTGTTGGTGCATTGTAGATCAGAATAGATTGGAACAGTAGATACAGAAACGATTCTGCTGATTGAACTGATCATCTAAACACGATTTATAATGTCATTTCCTATCGCAAGTACGAGCGAGGGTTTATTTCTCAATTTCATTACCCGACCGGCAATTAGAGGACCGGGGTTCGAAACCTCTTGAGATGGATTTTTTAAATTTCTAGAATGATTTCCATAAAAAAAGTTTAGATTTATTATGATGATTTTATACTTTTCGATAGAATAGGTACATGAAGCTAAATATGTATTTTTTGTATTTGTTAGTATTCAATAATATTATGTAAAAGTACTACGAAAGTAAAGTATAGTTAGTATAGTTTATTGGGAAATAAATAGAATAATGTGAAATGTGTATCAGGTGACAATGCAATGAACTATCGCAAGTACGCCAAATTGCATAGTGCCTACTTGCCTTTCTACCTCCAGAGAAAATCCTTTAACGTGCTTTAACTAAGAACAAGAGAAAAGTTTTTTTCTACTTTTTTTTTTAGTTTAGTTTATATGTTTTATTTCTTCTGTGTTGGTGAAGTGTTTAAGCCCGAAAGCCAAACTTTCGTGACTTCCGAAAGAAAATCACAAACCTTCCACTAGTATTCTTCGCGATCTGTTAAAGGAATTCGCAATTACGTCCGCGTCCACGAGGAAATAAGAACAACTAAAAGTAAAAGACATCACCGCCGGCGCAAGCAACACCTGCAAAAGATTACCCCTACTTAATGTAGATTGAAAACTTGTGCCGGATTGTCTTAATGGTTTTCCCAATTAACACAATACCTTACTTAAGTAACTTCCCTTCACACAAACAACTAGACTCGACTCAACTTTGTTCTAAACTGCATTAAATGACGCTAATTCGTTGTGATTTCAACTTCAAATAAGTTAAATTAATATAGAAATTAGTTGGGAGATAATAATTATGTCATTACCAGATGTTATGGTCCAAATGTTGGTGAAGTCTATTTAACTCAGGGGTGTGGAAAGTTTACGAGACACAACACACAAGAGTCGGTGACATTTGAATAATCTTTAGAGAACAAAGCCCAAAGACTGGATACACACCAGCTTGCACGAAACCTTGTAAACAAAATCGCGTAATTCTTGTAAAATACGAAGAAAACAACGGAGTAAAGAATCTTGCTCAAGAAAATCCAGGAGTCCCACGGTTTAAAACGTTTTCGTTTTGAAATTGTTGTTATATTGTATGATATTGTTAATTTCAATACGTTTCACAAACTTTTATTAAAAAAAACGTCATCTTATTAGTCATTACACACATCATTATATGAACTGCAATCATTTTTAAGTTATTATTTATAACAATTGTTTCTTTTTACTTCTAATAAAATGTGCATACATTTTGTATTGTTTTATACTTGTTTATCGTAGGCCCAATTAATGAATTTTAATTGCGATTTACGATTGGAGTGAAATGGCAGCAATGCTGTATTCAATAATATTTTCATTCATTGAAAAATTCATAAATAAATAAATACCCCACTGGGATGGATTTTTAATTTCTGGATTGATTTCCATAAAATCAATTACACCTACGGGAGTGTTTCCCGATTAATGAAGATGAGAGGAAAAAATAACACCTGTTAAAATTACTTATATTTTTCTTAAAATTCATATTTTTGTGAACGTACATCAAACGGTAGCCTATATATCTACCAAACCAAGACGCTTCTCGTAGGGCCTACCAGATAATTATTTCGTATTTTTCACAAACTTATATTTGATTTCCCGATATCCATCTCTTGTCGCTTCATGAGACCTGAAGTTGAAACTCTACCTCATCGGCACGGGTACATTACCAACCGCATGGCAAGTCATGCGCGCGAAGTATCGAGACTGCAGACAAACTCGTGGGAACCAGAGAGTTGACACCAACTTAAAAATACTTTATTCTCTCGCTCTATTCGAGAGGGATTTCATTGTTATTGACGACGAAATGGGGTTGGAACTCGTAAACCGCATAAACGATGACGAAACGAGCGAGTTGCCGCCGAGTGGAGTCGGAAGGACGGCATACTTGGTCTTGCCGCGGAGTGGAGTCGGAAGGACGGCATACTTGGTCTTGCCGCGGAGTGGAGTCGGAAGGACGGCATACTTGGTCTTGCCGCGGAGTGGAGTCGGAAGGACGGCATACTTGAACAGTGACGGTCGGATCTGCAAGACTAAACGCCGTATCGACGTTTCGAAATGGTTCGTTCTTACCTATTGAAACTGCAGCTTGATATTAAATCAATATGGAATGGTATAGGATTTATCACCTTAGGTTGCAGTTTCGACTCGTACCAGCATATTCGTAATCGCACCATTCGGAAATTATATTTTTTATTTAGCGTTAATTGAGATATGATTAAAAAAAATTGAAGATTTTAATTTTCATTGTGGTCTGATAAAACGATGAATAAAATTCAAATCCCACCAAAGTTATAATGTTAGGTACAAACGTTATTTATCATATTAAAATACAAGTGCAAAATTATGATGAATTTATAAATGAAAAGATGGGATTAAGAGTTTGAAACACACCGCAAAATATTCCTCAATTTCATTAATCGTGAAACACTCCCGTATAGGTGGGGAATCCCTAGACCCAAATATGATTTCTTAAGAATGCAGTAAAGACGTCTGAAAAGTAAGTAGAATGTAAAAGGGGCTTAATAAAAGAGCGGATTATTTTTTTGAATCTTTTTTACGGGACATAACCTCAGAATCAACAATTATATTCAAATTACTGGAATCAGTTTTTTAAGTACAAAATTGAATTTTGGGCAGCGGTTCTTGGCATATTGTTTCTACACTCCTTTGTCTACAACCTAAAAATAAGGATTATTGCTTTTATACGTTTCAGGCGTTGCACGAATTTTTCCGTTAAACGGTACAAAATTTGAAATTGTACCGGCAGGCGAAAAAATTGTGCAATCGCAACAACCATATAAAACCAAAAATCCTTTATTTAGGTTGTAGATAAAGGAGTGTAGAAATAATATACAAAAAACCGCTGCTCAAAATTCAATTTTGAACTTAAGCAACTGATCCCAGTAATTTGAATATAATTGTTGATTTTGAGGTTATGTCCCGTAAAAAAAAAAAAAAAAATCCGCTCTTTTATTAAGCCCATCTTACATTCTACTTACTTTTCAGACGTCTTTACTGCATTCTTTAGAAATCATATATCTGGGTCTAGGGATTCCCTCACAGCACCCTATCGGCAATTGGTAGACCCGGGCTCGATACCCGGCTCAGATGGATTTGTTCATTTCTGGATTAATTTCCATTAAATTCCAAACTATGTTGTAAAATATGTAAAAATCAACGTAACGTACGTTCCCTGTAATATTTGAAAGAGAAGTTATTTTCGAAACATTAAGAATGCGTGAACCCAGGACCTCCCTCGAATAGCAAGCGTCTTGACTTGACCAATAGATTTCTCCTGTAGAATCGATCACGTCCAGCGTACCAATAACACGTAGTCCTATTCACAGAGTCCCACAATCTAATTATCACATCCTCCCCGAGCCCCCGCTAAGCCCACCCCCCCCCCCACAAGTGACACTTGTACATCCCTGACATCGACCGCTCTCTCCTCTGTACCCGGCACATCTCATCCCAGCTTTTGACCTTTGTTCCCGCCACAAAAGACAGTCACGATGTCTATGCTAATGTGGACACAAGTGCACATACATACACACAGCCACCCTACCCTTGTACCCAGGGCGAATGATAAAACCTATTATCTCAATTACGTGCCAACAGCTAATGCACTTCGTAAACCTACGTACTACAACAAAGGCGGATGCTGCTTCGCTGATAATACAATTTCCTAGTTTCTCCAGCGGTCGGATGCTCTATGTAAGCCACGTTCAGTTACTTGTTTTTTCTTGTTACTTGCTAGAGAATTATATTATATTTTACTGTGTAAAAATAAACCATCCGCGAGTTGTACAACTCAGTACCATGCTACGGAAGGGAACAATTACTTTTCCTCCATGTTAGAATGCAATAATACTACTCGAAATAAAAATATTAAAAAAGTACTAGAGCTGCTCGACAAGGCATCGTGAGTTGTGATTAATGTAATCTACGCTGTGAAATGTAATATCTAGTTTCATGGTTTGTCATTACAAACTCTAGGACTAACAATAAATAACTTTGAGTAAGGTATTTCGAGTAGAGTTGACAAAGTCTTGAAGAGAAATCGTTTTACCTTCACAATAAATCTTCCAACTATTGAAACTGTTACTAAATTAGTTGATTTAGTTACTCGAAATAACTGTAAAAATGGGAATTTATCAACATTCGAAAATTTAAAAAAAAATCAATGAATTATCGACTCTTGTTCCCCTTTTTAGACTGTGAAAAGACCTACACATTATACACTACATTCGTACAAGACTTTTAACAAACAACAAGCCAATAGAAAACAAAACATAATTAAATAACAATTGAAAAACGTATAAGTATACCTATCTGATTAATGATTTATGAGATGAAGAATTGACGATGGAAAATGTCAATATTTATTAGCAAATTTCGTTTTTATTTCATCTTCAGTTTCTTCTTACTATCCACCGTACATCGATATGAAGTCCTAGCTTGTATTTCACATACAGTATAAACAACTAGATACCCGCAACGTCAACAAACTGCTAACTTCTATATGTTAGCAAATATTGTCGGGGTAACGACAATGTTTACATGGGAATTACTCTGTTCAAACACAAGGTTCATTCGTCTTATACGAATTCCCAACGAGTACAGCCACGAGTATAGAAAACTCGTTTGAAAAGTTATTAAATTCTATAAAATACATAGAGATGTTATATGTTGTCGTCGTCGGGGACCTCATCCCCTTCGTTTGACGACCTCACCGACACGACGACCATGACAACACGTACAATGACAAAGACGATGACGACCACGACGTGAGAACCCCCCCCCCCCCACTCCCCTTTCCACCTTATACCCGTGGCGTGGCCGTGGCTGGTTCTGAGCAGCATGGGCTCCTCCTCCCCATAACCCAGAGGCTTGAGTGGCGCGTTATGACCTAACGGTTGACACGTCCTTAACCCAAATAAACTTTTTTAACTTAGATTTTATAAACATAGAACAAATCTATACGAACGTGGCAGTAACTATACTTTCCGCACAAGCAAGTTTTAAAACATACCCTTTTAATGGGATTCAGTGAAATAACAGATATAAACAAGAGATATAAGTGTGACTTATAGTTTTCGCAAATCAAACATTTAATTTACGAGATTTATTTAGAGTTTTGTTTAGTGAACTTTTCCAAAGTTAATTTCCCAACAGTAGGTACACCTCAACACATCACACGCGACAGACCGCCGGTTCAAATCCTAATCAAAGTACTGTTTTTGTTCGTCGTAGGCCTATACTTCATCATTCATTCATTTTTTAATCCCACTGATTCGGCGGCTGTGATAAAACATAGGTGTCACACGTGGTAAATATGCGTACACATTTTAGTTACTTTATAACATGGTTTAGCTGCACACAGCTTAAACCAGACTATAAACCTTCGCAAAACATAACATTCCGTCATCACAAAGCTGAAAACGAGACGATCAGCACAACTTTTTGTATTCTTTCGATTACATTTTTAATTGGTTCGTCTAGCTTAGTAACAACAAGACATCAATTTGATAAAAAACTTGGTAATCTGAATTAAATAATTATTGCTAGAGATTTGTACAATCATCTATAGGCCTACGCCTAAGGCAACACCAATAAATTGCTTTTGTATTTTGTATAACTATATATTTGTATTTTATTCCGTATAACATACATATAAAAAGTATATTGTAAAACTTATTTGTAGGGCCTAATAAAAGTATTAATATACACACATGCCTAGGTTATTACAACTGAATGTATTGCAGTTGTCTACTCATTTCGTACAATACGAGCGATTTGCATGGTTAAATTCATCTTACCCTGTTATTTTGGCGACCGTTTTGATTTGTAAAGGCTATTTTTTTAGTACAATTAACCTTGTTTTTAATATTAGGCGACTAACACGATGTTATAATGGTGTAAAGCTAATTCATATAATAAAACTTCCAAGTTGTGTTCAATTCGTCCTGAAACATGTACCGGGTTTTCGGGCAACGAAAAAATATATTTTTGGGAGGATGGTAGAGGTGCCGGTCTAGGATTTACAAACATTTTTGGTGGAGGTGCCGGTCCAGGATTTTCAAACATTTTTGGTGTAGGTGCCGGTACAGGATTTACAAACATTTTTGGTGGAGGTGCCGGTACAGGATTTACAATCATTTTGGTGGAGGTGCCGGTCCAGGGGGCCTAGCCTCGACGAACTTTTCGGAATCGGAAAGTACTTTCCGACAAGAAAAATCGTAAAGCTTAGCCTCGACGCTGGATTCGGATTGAGATCCCGAATTTTCTAGTCGAAACCGAACTTTTGAATCCGACAGCCAAACCCCCCATCGGAAACATTTCCGACAAGGTGACGTCAGAGTAGGAAGCCATCTGATTGGTTGACAGTCACATGTGCAGAGACATGTGTGCGATGTTTTCAAGATGGACGCTCTGTTGATGGGGCTGTCGCAAGTTGCTGTTTTAATTTGTCGATGTATTTTGACGCTGAGAAAATAAGATTTGTGAAAGGGAGTGGGGAGAGAAGAGAGAGAGAGAGTTGCCGCAGTTGAATTTTCCAAAGTCCGCTTTGCGAGTTTTATTAGGCCTACGCAAAAATCGTGAGTGTCCTTGTGGAGGGTCTTTGGTCTCATCACACCCGTCATGTATTTCAGTGGTATTTTTATTATTTACTGGGGAAGAATAGGCCTAGGGCCTAGGATTCTAGATAATCGTACCTTAACCTAAACAATAGAAACTGGTAGGGCCTAACCTACGACTAGGGCTAGGCCTAGCCCCTAGGCCATAGGACCCTTACGTCCTAGCTAGGCCCTGAAGTTTTGCCTAAGGGAGGGTCTACTAGGCCTAGGCCTGCCTAGGTCTAGGCCTAGGGCCTAGGCCTAGGCCCTAACCCCTACCCTAAGCTAGGCTAGGGGATAGGCCTTATGTCATTTGCATTACCCACACAAAGGCCTAAGCTAAGTCTATTTTTTTTGTGAATGCTAAAGCCAACAAAACAGCTTAATTATTGGATTAGGCACTCCCTAGCCATATCCCAAGTTAAGGGAAGGTCATTGGTCTAGGCCTAAATAGGCCCTAGGGCTACCTATGGTAAGCTAAGCCTAGCCTAGCCTAGGCCCCATCAGGTCTAGGCCTTGCTTTTTTTGTTAGGGCCTAGGCCTACTGTAGGAAGTAGGTTACCTACCGGTATCAGTTAGCTAGGCCTACCTGTGGGTGGTTAGAAAGGCCTGGTGTGCCTAGTGTAGGGCCCTAGGCTACAAGTCATAGGCCTAGGCCTAGGCCCCTACTCTTTCTTCTGTACCGGTAGAGATCATTGATCGGCACCACTGCAAAATGAGGTAACGCCAAAAATTCCCTACAAGGACACACACCATATGCCGCTTAATTTGCTACAAACCCAGTGATAAAGTAGCACTGGTACCTAGGCCTACTGTCTAAAAACATTAGGCCTAGTCACTACCGGTAGCCTAGATAGGCCTATCTAAAGTCACTCGCAACTTACGAACTTGCGTGTAGAATTTTGGAATAAAATGTATAAATGTAAAAAAATGTAAAAAATGTAAATGTAGGCCTAAAATGTATAAAATTGACCTTGTAAAATTCTAGTGCAGCAGCAACTCTTGGAATATATACTCTCTTCCTTCTCTTTACCTAAGCTCAGCGTCAAGTGCAAAAATTGAATTGAAAGCTGCAACGGAAGCAATAAAAAAACTACGAATCAAAACTAGAATTTAGTTCATAATGGATGATATACCCTTTTGAAGTAAAAAGTCTGTCTGAACCTGTACCCCGATCCTTCTTCATTTGAAGCATTAGATTCAAGTACTAATTGGATGAGCGAAGCGAAGACTTCAATTTCACCGACCCCCAAAAAATTTAGCTCGGGTGTTTTTTTTTTTTTTTTTTTGTTTTTTTTTTGTTTTTTTTTTTTTTGTTTGTTTTTTTGTCTGTTTGTTAACTCTCTACCAGACAAACGGCTTATCCGATCTTGATGAAAATTTGACAGGACCTTCGAAATCTCTGAACTTAGAGGTGTATTGTTTTTGGGTACAATCGAAGAAATATTTCTCATTAATATCGTACTTTTACGATTTTTTTCGATTTTTAGTGCGATATTTTCGTGACATTTGGGCCAATTCTGACCAAACGGGTGGGGCTACAACGTTCATATTATACATGGACATTAAGGTTATGGTGATGTAGTACCTTTTGAAAGAAAAAGTTGAAAAAGTTAGCCAGAATCCATAGAAATAAAGCTTTTAATATAAGTTTTTACGGTAAATAATACCAATTGACAAGAAACAAAAGAAACTTGACAACATTCACCTACAATGCGTAGGCAGCAAAACAAAGCACTTGCAAAAGTAAAGATATCCCAAGCAAACTTTAAACTTTAAAAAGTCATCCATCAACGCGGCGGGACTTTAGCGTTTTCCTAGTATTTAGCACTCGAGTCTGCTTAGTACGTAGCGAGCAAGTGCAGTCAGCTTTATGCGTTCCAGATTTAGGCCTACGCCATGCATAGAACTGCGTGCAAGCGAGTCAATGTAGATTTTCATAATTTATTTTGCTTGTTAGCAATTTTGAAGCCACTGAATATTGACATACACCTTAACCACTGCACCAAGTGACACAAAAACAAATGTATCATACAGGCATACCTGGGGGAGTTCCTTTTAAAAGGAGCTTATAAAAGATTCAGTTCATCAATTAAAAAAAGAACTTTTATAAAGTTCTTTAAAGTTCCTTTTTACACCCTTACCTCTAAAAAGTTTAAGTTCCTCATAAAAAGGAACTAAAGTTCCTTAAAAAGGTTCCCTTTTATTTTTAACTTTTTTAATGCGACTGCAGAGTGACTGACGTGCAACTTGCAAGCATGCGTATTGCGTACGGCTGTCAAAGAGCACGGTGAGCGGTAGGGTCATGAATCATGATGATACGTATGATATGAAAACTAGGAAAACGCTTAAGTCCCGCCGCGTTGTTGGATGAGCGTAATTGGTGCATTGAGCTGCCATGTGTTATGCGGATTTTCTGTTGTTCTGTGAAAAAATCATATCTAAGTTGAACTTTTAAAGATTAAATATTAGCTAAATGAAATTAAAAAATAACTTAAATTTTTAATCAATCGTAATTTTAAAAAAGGAAAAAATCATAAAATTGCAATTTTCATGAGAAATAATTTTCCGATTGCGCTCAAAAAACGTGGCAGTTCTAAGTTCAGAGATCTCGAAGGCCTCCATAAAATTTCATCGCAATCGGAGTATCGGTTTACCCGGAATCATGTGGAAAAAACAGACAAAAATACAACAAAAAAAGAAAACATTCCGGAATTTTTTCTCCAGTGTAGGCCTAGTAGAATGGAATCTTTGCTTCGCTCGCTACGCTCATCTAATTATAAATGATCCATAACGGCAAAATTGTTTGCTAACGCTAACAAATCCTGAAAAGTGGTGCTAAGTACAAAATTGACTACTTAATTATACTGGAACGTTTTAAGGAACTTTCTAAAAAGTCCCTTGAAAATATGAACTTGATCAATTAAAAGTTCCTCAACATTAAAATAAATCAAGTTCCTTAAAAGTTCCGGGAAAATGGAACTTGTTCTTTTAAAAAGTTCCTTCTCTAAGTATGCGTACAGGTTGAACGAATTCTTTTAAAGAAATGGCATAGTCAAGTCTTTTTATGTTATGAATTTCTAGGCCTTCCTATTGTAAGAAAATTATTTAAAGAACATAAGGTATGCAGGGTGTAGGTACAATAGTTTTTTACCCCGTTTACATTGCTAGAGTTCGATGCAGGTTATGCGGTTAAAATAATTCATAGTTTAAACGGACACTGGTTTCAAGGCCGGTTGAGTTCATTTCAACCCGCATACATTGCTAGTAGGCTAATAAAACAGTAATGGGGAAAGATCTATCATTGAATTGCAGTATATCACACAATATTTTGTTTTATTTGTATAGGCTATAGGCCCTACAGGTAATATGGAATTTAGGCAAGTTGGTTTTGTAGTTAGTAATTTATTATAATATTTGAAGGCTTAATAAATTGAGAGATTCTTCTCCTTGGGGACTTTTTCTTGAGGCTGTGCCGCTGTAGCCAACGATCCACTCCAGACACTACAGGTACCAGTAGGCCAACTGCAAGTGCTGGAAGGTCTAGGAGATTTTAGAGGCACACCCATTGGCAGCTAGTTGATGCCCACCTTCAGGAAACTGTCAACAAAAAAAATCATGTAGTAGCCTATTGAATTGTGTGCTATAGCCCTACTACTTGTAATAAAAATCTGGATGACATTAATTTTGGCCTAGGCCTAAATCATGTTCTTCTTTAAATTACTAAGCCTGATTGTTTGATTTAATTTTTTTTAAATATGCCAGCTAGTTGTAATGAAAACTAAGTCCTACCTATATCACAGTAGGCGAGGCCTGAATTTAATTTGAATCTCAAGTGGCCGAGGAGAGTTTGGTAGAGAATGTGAGTGCCGGTATTTGTCTTTGAGATAATTTATTCACCAAGTTCAATTAATCTACATTATAGTCTTCTTTATAATAAGCCACCACCTTTTTAGAATAAGTAGTCTTAGGCTACATGGCCAAGATTTTAAAATACATAGGCCTTAGGGGCCCAAGTAATTTTTGACATTATTTTTCGATACATATCTGCGTAGGCCTTGGTATGCTACCGGTATAGATTGGTGATATTTTAAAAGTCTGACCTAGACCTATGGTCTTACAATAATTATTATATTTTAAATTTATTTGACGTAAGTTTATTGTAACTTCTTGTTTGATGGCCTGAATAACGGCAAATCATAATAGGCCTATGCTAAGTAAAAACATGAGACTGCAGCGCTGTCTGATGGGCTTCTAAACCTGCCGTATGTTTGACGGCAGAGCACGTTAGACGTAAGCAGCCACTAGAGCCGGTTTACTGACCACACTTGCAATATGTAGGGCTTACCCCTGCCCCCACCTGCCCAACATAAAATCTTACCTCTTCACGACATCAGTAACTCATTCCATGTGCTGATTACTGCAGGGGCTAGGAGGGTACCGGTGCTGAAAGTACAGTAGTTTCAACAGTTCTTCATTTTAAGCTGCCGCACGACCATAACAATCATAGCGTTGTTGAATAATTGCATCTGTAATAAAATAATAGTTTTTAGTTCAAGTTCTCTAGCATAGGCACTACTTTATATTACTTATTCCCCGTTTATATTACTAGCGTCCAACGTGGGCTGGAACGCGGATTACAATTTTTGAGTTTTTTCCCCCGACATAGGCCGAACCTAAATTAAGGTCCCCTGAATGCAATGCACACTACATTACAATGATCTGATATGACCTAAAGATTGCCTAGGCCTATCAAGCCGATGGTTTATGTCCATGTTTAGGTCTGACAATGCTCTCTAGGCCTGTTTGTAATTCTAGTGAGTCAGTAAGTTAGGCGTAGGGCCTAGTGCATGGGCTGGCCTAGAGTTGTAACAGCGTTGAACCTAACCTAGTCCTATGCTTTAGTTTGGTTAAGGATTGGCCCTTGTGTATCTTATGTAGGCCCTACTTCCTAGGCTTATGCACAGGGGCCTAGGGCTTGAAGTTCCCTGGTCCCTATTTTAGGTTAGGTGAAGTCAGCTCAGGTCTTTCGTAGGCCTAGATTAGCAGATACTACATAGGCCTACTACTTGTGACAGGGCTAGATTTGTGTGCATAAATTTAAACAAAGGCTAGGTCCTTTATGATGAACTTTATTATGTAGGGTCTAGGTACTAGGCTAAGATAAACATACCTCATGAACCTCGTAGGCCTATCGTTGGGTAGGCTTAGACCACCAGAATCCTTGTTCTTCTTTTGCTGATGCAATATTTCAAATAAGATTGCATGGCATTACTCAAGAACTGACGCCTAGGCTCCTAAAACCCGATTTTGAAAACGTCTTGGGAACATTTACGTCTACAGATTGACACTTGTCAAGTCCCATGTGTTATTTTGTTTACTAAAAGTGGGCGAAGACCACTGCCTTCAAACCTTGTCGTTCCCACCGCTCGCGTCTGAGCGCTCTCCCATTGGTTGAATAAATTATGTTCCGACAACGGCTGGGATAGTTGTCGGAAACTTTACGAATTCGGGTTCCTCAATCCGACTGTCGCAAAATACCGTCGAGGCTAGACTTTCCGAAATTCGGTTTTCGTGGTCGGCCGAAAAAATACTTTCCGACAGTTCGTCGAGGCTAGGCCCCCAGGATTTACAAACATCATTGGTGGAGGTGCCGGTCCAGACAATTTTTATTTATATCCCATAACGTATTTCTACAAAATGCCATTCAATGATAATCCAGACAATAGAAAACGAGTTGGGAGAAAACTAAGATGTAAGATTGTTCACAGGTAAAATTCATTAAATTCGTTTTAACGTACAGTATTATATAACGGCCGTCTATTACCTACCCGGTGCCCACCTTTAAGTCAATAAATATCAAATATCAAATATCTTGATCTGGTACAAGTATAAGCGTTGCCTACTATGTCACATGCAATCTTGAACAGATAGGGCCATATTTTCGTATTTTATCTTAACCCAAAACATTCTCCAACTTTTTAGGGCCCTGTATGCAAAGAACAATACACTGTGTCTCTTTTAGCTGCCGTAGCGCTGTAAGTCTGCAACTGTGCTTATAATATAATACCCCCATAAAAACAAATGAAATATACTGGCTAGTTTACTTTAGGCTCTGGAGAATTAGAACATTGCTACAAAACGATTCTTTAAATACGCTCGAAGTGAATAATGTTATACTATAACATGGAATGCAGACATGTATAAATAAACATGATGCTTTGATTTTGGTTTAGGTTTTTAACAACAATTTTATTTAATTTTATAACGTTAGATATAACGCCGCAAAACAAGTTTTAAACTTGTTATCTACTTCATGCCGTAAAATTGCGTAATTTACCACTATTTTATGACGTTATGGCCTAAGTTACACAAAGAATGAAAAAATATAGGTATGCATGCCTTACTATAGGTAGCCATGCGTATTATGCATCTCAACGCCCCGATAGGTAAAAAAAAAAATACATTAAAAATATTTTCCTGGACCCCTAATATTATTTTAAATTTTATTTATTAATTAATTTATATTTAATGTCTATCCTATTCAGTTAAAAAACTGATTTACAAAGGAGGACAACTGAATAAATCTTATCACATAGATGCAGACACAACAATGAACTACAGTAAATATTTGCAAAAGTAAAATTTCAACAACAATGCATTAACACACAACAATTTTGGAAACAAATTCAAAAAGGATACTAAATGAAATTAATTAATGAATCAAATATTTAAAAGAGGTTTATTATTATTTATTATTAACGACCATGAATCAAATAACGACCGTGATATGTTTGTTTCCTCTATAAATTTATGACAAGGAGATCGAGGGTAGACAAATTAAATTGTGATGATTAGATATAGTGTAAACTGTAAGCTCCAAATATCACTCTCAATGGATATAGTCGTACTTTGAGCTATGTCGTCACCGACGTCCCACAAAGGGCGGCAACGCTTCTGTCACTCACGTCACGCCCACGAGTGAACAGAATGTCACAAACCTATTTCGAGATGAAGAGTGACATAAGCCACTTCCTTTCCGCTTGCATTCTGTTATTTATGTCAGATGTTCGCACAATGCAAAACCAGACTTGGTGTGATGCTCCGGTACGAAGTCAAGCACATCGATGTGAAAATAAAGTATGCCTCAAGATTTTTGTAGGTATTCGTATTATATATCGTGTTATGAAAAGAAAAAGGTGCATACTAAATTAAATTTACCCCATTAACAACGTCTAGCAAAACTATAAACCTACATCAACATCAATTTAATCATCATCATCAATCATACATTTTCTAATTGTTTGATTTTTTCAAGTAAGTCATACATGAAAACTGATGTGATAAGATTTTACTTTTTCTCGATTTCTCGTTAAAATCTTGCATGGTACGAATGTTTTCTTCCCTCGGTACAAAGATGGTATTTGTACCAGCGAAAAAAAAAAGTACGTCAGTTTGTAGACATTAAAAATAGCAGCAAAAATAAGCCTTACAACCCAAAAATTATGAGCAGGAATATGTCCCGACAGTCAATTAATAATTCACTATAATCGTCTATACTGCATGCATGGGCGCACTACTCAGCCCAAAAATAAATAAAGATTAGTCTTGGCAATGTCAGATGAACATAATTGATCTTTTTCCGTTGTTATGATGAGTCGTTAACCCAATTGAACGAGTGCATCGGCATTTCAGATGAAATATCTAGATTAATGTTTGTCATATGCATTCAAGACAAGGTATATACACTCTGAATAACTCAAATCTTCGCAATTACATTAGTTATAGTTTAATCATTTAATTCTCCAAGTCAAGATATAAACCCTTACAAACTCCACCTTGGCTGCAACACCTCCCGACCTCACTCCAAACAAATTATATCGCGTCGTGTTTTAAGGTACACGACACACACACCTAAATTCACATTGAACTATCGACTTATTTCCGTCTGCGACTATAACAGCGCTTGCCAGTTGCCAGGCTAGTAAAATTTAATTTCGCTATAAATCATTCTAGAGAGACATGCCTAGTGAGATACCCACTAGAATAGATGACGATAACTATATTTGTGTGTAGGCTCGTATTTGGATGAGCGTAGCGAGCGTAGCGAGCGAAGCGAAGATTCCATTTCACTACACTGGAGAAAAAAAATCCGGAATGTTTTTTTTTTTTTTTTTTTTTTTTTTTTTTTTGTCTGTTTGTCCACACGATTCCGGCTAAACCGATACTCCGATTGCGATGAAATTTTATGGAGGCCTTCGAAATCTCTGAACTTAGAACTGCCACGTTTTTGAGCGCAATCGGAAAAATTTTTCTCATGAAAATCGCAATTTTACAATTTTTTTCAATTTTTAAAAATTTCTTCGGCTTATAACACCTACATGCTTTATCCGATTTTAATGATTTTTGCACAGAACCTTTATTTTATGAATTAAGATATTTTTGTGAAATTTGAGCGCAATTGAAAAAATATTTATCATAAAAATCGAAATTTTACAGTATTTTTCTTTTTTAAACAATTCTTTGACTTATAACACCTACATGCTTTATCAGATTGTAATGATTTTTTCGCAGAACCTTTATTTTATGAATTAATATATTAGTGTAAAATTTGAGCGCAATCGAGAAATTATTTCTTATAAAAATCGCAATTTTACGATTTTTTTAACAATTACGATTAATAAAAAAAAATAAAAAAATAAAGTTAATTTTTAATTTAATTTAATTTAATTTTAAAAAAATTCAACTTAGTAATGATTTTGCCATAGAACAACAGAAAGTTCACATAACATAATATGGCAGCTCAATGCACCAATTACGCTCATCCAACAACGCGGCGGGACTTAAGCGTTTTCCTAGTCTAAGTTACATACGGTGTAGGTTAGTAATAATGTTTCGTGGGAAACCTGCCCAGGGTGCAATGCATACCCCTCTTCAGGCGTCTAACTATGTATATTGGAGCTAAGATTGATTGATTCGATATAGCTTAACAATATATAATATATAACATATATATAGCTTTCATATTAATGCACTTTGGCTATTCGAGACGATGAGTGGTGATAGATGAGGATGAAGTATGAACAGAAGGGAGGAGGGGAAACCCGGTACCGGCACGTAGCCTACTCCTTTCGAAAAGTACCAAGGAGACCAACGGCTTAACGTCCCATCCAAAGACGGTGCACCTTTACAGTCATTAGGTTCCTCCACTAGCGACTGCGAGCAGACGTCGAGGACAAGCCGTTACAGTCATCATCATCCAGC
>JAMZAV010011990.1:0-19707 GCA_024449915.1 Sweltsa coloradensis
AATTTTTTGAACCGTTTTCTTTTTGGGTGAACTTCATGAAACCTGTTTAAATTTTGTTGATACAGATTTTTCCAAGAAAAAATAGTGTAACATTTTGTTTGTGTGGTGTGTTTTTTTTTTTTTATTTTAAAGAAGAAAATGTCGCCTGCTCCATTATCTGGTTGAGGACAGTCTTCTCTCAAAAGCGGCCTACCTCTGAAGGCGAAAGGGGTGTTGCGGTTTTCTTTATTGATAACCTCTGTTAACGCCAGTGAAATGTGCACGTCTTCTTTAAAACCTTTCCTAGACCGGTTGGAACAGCTCAAACCAAAGAGAATAAAATTATATTATTCGAGTTGGATTTGGGAAAGGCCAAAAGCAAAAAAAAAAACATACGTTTACAATCCATAGGCCCTAAATGTTTTGTACCTATTCCTAAAATTTATCTAATTATAGTACTGGCTAAATTTCAAAAAAAGGGCTTGGTTGTTGTTTGATGGGTACTAGTGTTGTTTTATACACGGTATAACGTCACACTACATAAAAACCAGGTTACTTCAACTTTACATTTCCATCTTAAAAACAGGGGAAACCAATGTATAAAATCAACCCTAAGCACTGCATTTTAGTTGTACAAGTCATCTGCAGGGACAGTTCCCTTGGCCATGGTTAATTTCAAAAAAATTAAAGTGGGGGGACGCTCGCGCTGTGCATATTATGAAAAAATATTTAGAACTTCCCCTTTGGAACAATAATTTTTTGGGGAAAAAGAAAAAGTTTCTCGGCACAACGGGGGGGGGGGGGGGGGGGGGGGGGGGGGGGGGGGGATCTGGGGGTATTCCCCCCAGCTATGCCGGGTGAAAGTCGCATTCGCAAGTCAGAAAGTTTTAAATTTTTTTTACTATGAAAAGGGAATGGTGGATTTTATTTTTAAAACCTTTTTTACTATTTTTTTAGTGTTTGGTTGAAAATTTTATAAAATTGCGAAAATCCACATAAATCAGTTTTTGGCCTACAATAGTATCTTGTACCTTCAAAATTTCCAGAACTACTCAAAGAACCCTAACTTTTCCTTTTTTTGTTGTTCATGGGGGCCGGCAGGATATTTTTCAAGGGGGGAAAAAGGAAACAAAGACCCTATCCCAATGAAGGGGTGGGGGGAAGAGGGGTGAGTGTATAGCCTCGCAAGGCGCTTTTTTTTGTTTGGTACTTTATAGCCGATTTGGGGGTGTTAAAATAGGATATGAATTACTATAAAAATTGTAAGTTTATTTTATTATACCCTTATTTGAGTTTTTTCCCCCAAAAAATAAAAACATTGCAAGCAGTAGCATATCCAGAATTGTCAATTGTCTGGAGAAAGGTGGGGGACCGGCCTTGCAATACTAATACGGGTGTGCTGAAGTAAGTTCCAGTTCTGGTTATTATTGCCGAAGGCGGAAAAATCAAATTTGCTACTTTTAAAACCAAAAACACGTTTTAAAATGTTTCCTTTCAATTATGGAAGAAACTTTTAAAACTCATAGGTAGAGACCCGATTTTAGGGTTTTATTTATTTGCAAATTTTGTTTTTAAAAATTGAAAATTAGGTGTTATGTGTTTTAAAAAATCAAAAATTCGGTGTTATTATGGTTTTTTTAAGGGTGTCAGTAATCACAAAAATCGGATTGGACATTTTTTTTTTTTTTTACTACTACACAAGTTTGGAAATTGTATTTTCACGAAGCCTAGGTCATTTTTAAATGCCACCATTGTTGCTGAGCATCTTCGGAGTTTCTAATTTTTCGACAGATAAACCACAACTGGGTGGTATCAACTAGGGATATCATAGGGTAGTAAAATTAGGATCCGGTTCCTGACCTTTCAGGGATCGGGTTACCCGAATCCTGAAAGCCTAAATTACGTCATTTTATCGTCGTACCCCCCCTCCCCCCGAGCGGTTAAAGGGTCGTTCGGAAAGCGTCTATAAGAAGATACCCGCAGCGATAAGCTTATCTTCTACTGTTGTGAGACTAAAACCTAGCGTTCGGCGGCCACCCATTCCGTCATGTCCTCTTCCGTGACGTCATCGCAACTTGGAAGTTGCTTGAACAATGACGCAAACACAGCAGTGTGATTTATATCGCATCTTCGTCTGACTTGGCAGCCCAGCCTTCCTCAATAGCGGCGGGTGGGTGGGAGGGGGGGGGGTCGCCGGCCGGCCAGCCAGCCAGCCAGCCTCTCTAGACGGGCCGGGCAGCCAGCAGTCTGCACCGGGCGAGGCGGCCGCTTGGTGGTCTATGGGGGGGGTGCGCGCAAACAGCGGAACAGCCGGCGACAAAGGAATTCTTCTGATATCGCAAGCCGGCCAACTGGGAGTTGACTTGAGACGGAGGGAGCGTGATTTAAACTCATTTTTTGACAATTACAGTGTATTTAAAGGACAGTATTGCCATTTATAGTGGTTTTCGCGTTTCAATATAGAATTCGGTGTTATTGCTCAGTAAACGGCAAAATAGGTGTTATTTCACGATTCAATATACATATTTTGGGTTCCTAACCACACAATTCGTCCACATTTTGCAAAAAAATACGACATTTTAACAATTCGCGTAAAAAAATAAAAGCGAATTTCCCGGGCTCTACTCATAGGCCTATGCACCGCACTTTTGTACATAGAATAGTGTGTCACAACATTGTAATTGTATTGACTTTATAATTTAAAAAATTTGAAAAGTGAGCGGATGCGTCCACCCTGAAATTAACCACTGCTCTTGGCTAACTACAGCACAGCACCAACAGAGCTACCCCCAGAAACTTGTACAACAGCAAATGACTCGTGCCCCCAGATCCCGGTCACTCGCACACAGAGGAACATCATTCCCCTCATCACTCAGTGGCACCCGGGCCTACATGCCTTCAATGGGATCTGCAAGAGGAACTATCACCTGGTAAACACCTCCGCCCTCACCCAAACCCAAACCCACAAATCCTGCGGGTTATTTTCAAATGTTCATTCGCAACCCTGGTACAAGCCCAGGGTCATCCCCATAGTCATACCCTATGGTGCTATGCTGCACAACGTGTCCGCTCAACCTTCCCACCGAGTCGTTCACAGTGAGCACCACGAATAAAACCTACTCATCTAGGTGCATAACACTGTCAGACCAGCAACCTGATCTACCCCTTAAGGTACAAGAGATGCCCTGCTGAGTAGTACCGGTACATAACCGGTACATAGGCCTTTCTAAAAAAGCACTAAATACTCACATAAATGGCCACAGGAACGACATGAAGGCAGGCAACACGGACAAACCTGTTTGTTGCCCTGCATGCAGCCTGTCACAACCTGGCATTCAATGGCTTACCATATTAATGCACGCATACCTAGTTGTAAACTAAGTACTGAGAACATGACTGATGATGTGATAATTGGTTTATCACAATATTGTGTGCAAAAATAGACTAATAGTTTATAGTTTAGTTTTTATTATTCACATTTGATCAATGATCATTAGTCGTTCATCTCGACGGCGAAAAGGCCTACAATGGGCTCAACTTGGGGGGCAAGTGCTAACCCATATAATTTGGTTCTACACATCACAGAGATGTATTGTTTGCATAACTAAAGAAAAAATTCACTGCTAACAATACGTCACGACGCTTCAAAGATGGCCGACGCTTCATTTCTAATGCCGCACATTGACTTACTAAAACCAAAATAATTGTTAGAAAAATAATCGAAGACACTTTATTTTACTTGTATTCCATTCAGAAGAAAGTTCACAACAAATACAAATGCAACAAAATAAAAATACAACAATGGTAATAGTCAGTTATAGGTCAAATAGACCTTGTGAACCCACTTTTTCCGAACTACGCCTTACTTTACGGATATCTCAAGTGTACAATATCAACCACAATGTTTTGAAAAAAATCACGAATGTGTGTCAGCATATTGGCAACAAGATGGCTATAACAGAATTTGTATCTAATGAGATTTTAAACCTCAAATAATTACAAAACTAATCATGTGTATGTGTTGATTCTCATTAAATATCCTGTTATTTGCACATATTAGGGTTGTGCGAAACCGTTCGAAAAGACGAACCGAACCGAACCTTAAATCCGGTTCGGTTCGGTTCGAAAATTATTTCGAAAGTCGAACCTCGAACCGAACCTTTGAAATTCCCGCTTACGGAAAGCCACGCCTTCCCTAGCGACGCCTACAGCATCGACCGATCGATACAAGTCTACCGCGGTCGCCGCTCGATAATCGAAAGTCGAATTAGCGCTGTAAGCAGTGCATATGCAACTTGCAAAATCTTAAAATGGCGGATTTTTCTTGACGCGTAAATATTCTGGACACTTGAGATAGCAAGAAATAGTTATTTATTGTTGATGCTCGTGGATTTTCTTCAGGCGAAAAAGATTATAATGGCATCGACGCGTAATTTTATGATCTACTTATGAGTTTTCATCGGAAAGTAACGGTCCAAATGTAAGCAGTCCGAGCTAGGCTAGCCCTAGGCTCCGTAATAATGTCGATTTTGTCTTCAGGTTTGGCTATGAAGTGACATTGCCGCTTTATTTCGTCGTTATTTCTCTATGATTTCATCGATCTTGTAATGATTTTTCATCGGGAAGTGATGACGGTCCGAGTGTAGTAGGCCTACGGGCCTATCCCGTAAGCCTACCTAGGCCTACTAGGGCTAGGGCGACCTAACCAAGACGCGTGTTTTTTTAACAGTTTAAGATCATAAGAAACCATTATTAATGTTGATTTTGATGTGTTGTCTTCAGGTTTGGCTATTAAAGTTGCATTGCTGCTTAATTTGATCGATCTTATTATGATTTTTCGTCTGAAGATGGTTGCCTAGGCTACCTACCCCTAAAACGTTTTCCCCACATGATTAAAAATACATCAGAAGAATCCCTGGACATTTATGACAAGAATGCGCTGTATTTGATACTTGTAATATTATTATTGTGCGAGATAAGCCAGGGAACCTAGGCCCTAGGCCTAAGCTCCTCAGCCTAGATTTGGATCAATGATCAGTTTTTCTTCAGTGCCCATGTGATTCCCTTCCCCTTTAAAAAAAAGGTTCGGTTCGAGGTTCGCGAACCTTGTAAATGCAGGTTCGAGGTTGGGAATCGAAATTTAAAAATCCAGGTTCGCACAACCCTAGCACATATAGTGCAGTCCCTGGCCATAATGCCAGCAGGAATTTCGACCTGGATGAATTTTATCTTTTGATCCTGTAAGGGTATACCTTAAGGATAGAATAAAACATGTGTAGACATCTGCCGTTCCGGCCCTAAGATTTTTATGACGCCATCTGCTTGTGGGCATATGCATATAGTACATGCTCTTGGTTTTTATACATTTTCTATACTGTTTCTTTCAGTTGTAATAAATCTGAAGTAATATTTGGATTCTCTATGAAATTACCAATTACATGATATAAATTTTGTCATTCTGGAACAAAGTGGGTTATAGAACCTTACATATTATTCATGCAGATAAGTGTGCGGATTATGAGTTTCATTATAGACATATACCATTTGGCACAAACTATTTAGGGATGTAACTGGAAAATTATTTGAATATTGTTCTATCTCAGAATTGTCCCACACGACATCAATAGGGCCATTTTACAATTTTACAAGATGGCGCCAAACGTGTGTTTGAAATTTTATGATGATTTTTAAAATTTGGGTAAATTTGTAAACAAACAACGCATAAAACAATTAAATAAATAATAAATTCGTATTTAGAGTTTACCCACTCAGTTATGTAACTGATTTCAGTGGGGCAAGTAAACAAGCGCCTAGCCACCCGCTGTAGGCCCCGCCTTAATCGACGAGTGAGGATAACCAACCAAAGATCATATTTTGTAATTAATAGGAATATAGCTGTTATCAGTGGTATGGACAGTGCCTAACCCCGCGGGATCAACGCCAGAATCACAAGGCCGATTCAGGTCACTTAAAATTTATTGATGTGCCTCGTCGCTAGGACGGCTCAAGTTATACGTTTACAAATTCCAAATTCGGTTACAAAGACAAGAACTGATGGACTTAAGTCGCATCAAAAAAAATTAAAATCTTCTGACTTTAGGCGGGAATCGAACCCTGTACCTTCTGCATTGGAAGTTGGTAAGCTAACCACAAGACCCGAGCCACACCAAAATGCCTTCATGTCAAAACTAATGAGTGGCACCAATGGCAGCCATTTTAAAAAGATGGCCGTGCACACTATGAACCACGTAATTTAATGGTTTAAGTAATCTTTCTTGTTAATTTGGTACACAAATAGGGCACGCCATTGAAAAATTACATTTTTATTGTTATAATCAATTCATTTTGTCCTCTTGAAGTTGTTTACTTTTTGTTTCATTTTCTGTGTGGAGAAGTGTTTTTTTTATTGTGTATGATACTCATTTTCGTGCCCCGGTTGCGGTAAGTGGCAGTGAGAACTTGAGTATAGTCACCATGGATGAGATTTTTCAGTAAGGATAACGACCCGTGTCAAATACCTCCAGGCGCCCAAGCTCAACGTATTTCGTCCCCCGGAGCACAACGCAAATGTCGAGAGGTAACCAACAACCCAGCACGTCGGTTGCTTCCAACCATGGTCATGGCCTAAGGATGACGTAGTGTCACCATTCCCCACATTCAATCGTTTTGCCGTCCTCGAGACGGACGATAACCACGCCCGCCTCGCTTGAGTCGCAGGCCTCATGCTATGATAACAACCATGACCTATTGACGGTGTATTGCCTGTCCCCGTCACACCTTCCGAAAAAGGTTCATACGCCGCCATAGTGGTGTATGGTTTTGACACGCTACCGCGACCTTTGTCGCTGTTGTTAAGTCTGTTGTGGCTGATCATGGGTTCACGATCGCGTCGCGCTTGGATTCTTTTGCTATAAAAGTGAAATCTATCTGATGACTTTCCGCGCGCCTGTCCCGACGCTCTTACGTGCCCGGCAAGTACATTCCACACATATCCAACGGGTGAGGTAAAAACCAGGCTTTTGTCCTACGTGGATTGTCTGCCCTCCAATCGCTGATGAGATGTCCTGTAATGACCTATCGACGAGGATACGCAATCCGTACGGTCACACCTAGATGACTGGACCGGGTCCACAGCACGTCCAGATACCGCTGTTCGTGGTGACGGACTCTGGTGTCACCTTACGCTCCATCGTGGTAGACTGCGTGTCCTAGGACATTCCCGGGTTACAGTTGAGCCGTACAAAGGTGGCAAAGGGTCCAACAATGGTGCTTCAACTGTCAGATGGTTTAACCACACCTCTAACATTCTGCAATGCTGGGCCCTCGCTGCTTCCAAGTGTGCTGAAGGACCGCAGTGGTCGCTACTGTAAGACAGTCACCCATGTGCCAGCAAAGTGTGTAACTGTGGTGAGACCACCCTGCCAAATCCTATAGGAAGTGCCCGGCATATCTACGGGCAGCGTCGCAGCACCTGAAGCCTACCATTTTTCCACACCGAAGAACGTTCCGACGCTCGTTCCGCTTCCAGCTGCCAAGGCTCTCCGGCATACTATACAGTGCAGGCGGTCTTTCCATATCTCTACAGTTCAGCCATCATCATCAGAAGGTAGGACTATGGTACAGCTCCCACCCAGACTACCGCCGACCTTCCAGAGCTGCCGATCTCCTCCGCAACCCATTACGGGTCACCACCACCTAGGATTCTGCCACTTATGGTATGATCTTGGATATTTGTAAAGCTTCTGGCGTCATGACCACGGACCCATTATATCTATGATGTAACCACGATTGCCTCTCTAGTGGAAGAACGCTCAATGGTCCTTAGACCCCCCCGGATTGCACATTCTACTGGAACTGGTGGAGGAATTAAATCCAAAGACACCCGAAACTTCTCCTATACATGCGTCAGCATGATATTCAGCTATCACTTTTATCAGGAAACCTGGTTCTCTCAAGTATCTGGAAAAGTGGCGAATCCCACGGTCTATCGTGAGGACCGGGGTGTCGCTTCCTGGGATCGACAGTCAGAGAGGGACGTCCCATTCTATTAGTATCACAGGTCGATCATTTTCAAATAACTATTCCGCCTTTGATCTCACTTGAGGCTGTTGGTGTCCAGGGTTTCACAGCCCCCAGGAGGCCACCTCCGACTTTTTCAGTGTACCAGAGACCAACCCAAGACTTAATGTGGCTACATTGATATCCTACTTGCCTCCCCCATACACCGTCCTCTTGGTGACTTAATTCTAAACACCTTTCTTTGGAATTCCCTGACATGCGAAGCCAAACACAGCAGAAACGCCTTGCGTGACCACGCTGACCGTAGCACATACGTTGTGGCGGTCCGTTGACCCGAGCGCACTTTCCGCTTGGTGAAGAGGCCGTGGGAACGTCCTGACGTCCTTGACATCGCGTTGTTGGCCACGATTCGTTGCTCGTACAACCTTGAGGCTACCCAGCTCTCTCTTCAGACCACATCCCAGGTGGTCCTCAATCTAGGTGACAGACTCCTTCTTTCCCGCACCGTGTCAACGACCTGAAGTTTCACAAGGCTGACTGGGATGCTTTCCCGCGCTCATCTTGACGCAGTCTACCTGAAGATCCGCCACTTTAACTTCTACGGTTGACGTGGATGCAGCGGTAGAACTATCACTTCACTGATCCTAAGAGGCAATCGCTACCTCGACACCGACCTCTTCTCGTGCCGCATTACCCTGTATGATTTGCCAGAAGGACTTTCGCCGTTCAGTAACCTTCAAATCGCCTACGAACGTCCTGGCAACGCACTCACTCTGCTTATGACAATACCGTACAACAGAGCATCAACAGCTCTCAAGCGTGATATTGCGGCCTTCCTGCCGGATCTGACCTCTGGGATACTACGGTAGCGGGTCTCGATGGTCTCCGGTAAATCTACTGGCGTATGGCTCGTGCCCTACACGTTTCCACAGGACGGACCCACCGATTCGGGACCACAATCTTGCATGGCAGCGCTGTGGAAAAAGCGAACGTCCTGGCAGACTCGCTGAGGCCGCATTTACCTTTGAACCCACCCACAGCCTCTACACCACAAGTGGAGGAGCAAGTACGCCAGTGGTCACAAACCACCACGTTCCATTCCCTCTCCAGATGGAGCGGGATGCACATTTGAGGACTGCGTCCAGATTGCAAGGACCTTCCACCACAAGGCTCCAGAGATGATGGCACAAAAAACGGCACAGTTGTTCTCCAATGTGTCAATGCTAGCAGGCAAACACGCTACATGCTATTTCATGCAGTTCTTAAACTTCAACATTTCCCAAGCTCTTTGAAATGCCAAGGTCATTACTTTCTGAACCGAAAGTCTGCTCGGGGCCCTACGAGCTATCGCCGCTAATCAGCCTCCTGTCTGTGCTCATCCAAGATGCGGAGCGTGTCATCCTATCCGTCTACAACGTCACATAGAGGACTCGAACTTTCTCCCGACGAACAATTTGGATTTCGAGCAAAGCACGTCCGACATACAAACCGCTAACGAGGATAACTGATAAGATACGATGGTTGAACAGTCCTGTGCGTCAGCGCGGTATTCCCTTGAGCGTCCTCCAAGGCATTTGATCGTGTGTGGTGTTGGACTCATTACACAAACTTGTACACTTTAGTTCCTGATTTCCTGTCCTGCTTATTCAATCCTTCCTCACTGAGCTACTTTCTATGTATCAAAAATTCTGTCTCCTCCTCACAGCGCCCAATTCTTGCGAGTACCTCAGGTTCGGTGCTGAGGCCCGCTCTATTTATGTCTCACAGCCGACATGCCACCTCCCCCGGGAGGTGTTACCTCGGCACATGTTTGCTGATTACTTCGTGCTCTGTCAACTAATCTCGCCCATGGATCGCATTCGCGTTGGACAACGTGACTTGCGCACTATTCCAGACTGGTACGTCAAATTCACGCATGGCCGCCCTCAATGTGAGAAGACTTCAAGTACTCCCTCTTCTCAGGGTCTAGAAAACGGCCTCCTCCTCGTTACGTCGTCAATGTGTCGCCATACCATGGGCAAACCGACCAATAGATGCCCCTGGGCATAACTTTAGACCGTAAACGTTACGTGGTGGGCCCACATATCCGGTAGCAACTCAGAAGGCACCGGTAAACTTGTCTCTCTGTACCCCCTCGGGCGGAATGCACAGCTCTCGGATCCGCCAAGCTCCGGCTCTACACTCTGTAATCCGTTCAGCGGCGTTATAACGCTCTCCGTCTGGGAGGATTGGGCAGCATCCCACCGCAAACCCGACTACAAGTGGTGCAAAACAATTCTTCGTGTGTCCCTTTCTCTCCCTCGCTGGACACAATGTCTGAGGTTCACGCTGACCTCGGTCTGCAAACCGTCAACCATATGCATTGCTGCGCAAGCTGCCAGATTTTTAACGCATCTCTAAACGTACCTAATCCCCAGGTTTTCTGCACTTGCCCACATTATTCCGAGAATAAGCTACGTATTTCCCGGGCGCCCCATTGCAGCTCTTGGAACCTCGTTTCTTGCCTCCCCACTCGTCAGGCACGGCTTCTCTGGCTCGTCAACGTCTCTCGCCGGTCAGTCGTCGAGTGGGTGTAGTGGACCCCCGACTATAGACCTCCGTGACGATAAAAATACTCTCCTTGGATGTCTCTTGGGTGGGACTTTTCTGCCACGGATGCAATCCTAGAAGTTTTGTTGCCATTTTCCAAGTTCCGGCGGTATTTTACCGAAATCAACGTTGCCTGTCACCAAAATTTACCATGCGCGCAGGACGCTGTGCCCATCGCCCAACTCTGGCAACACATCAGATTTATTATAGTGCTTCGCACCATGCACTAAAACTACGCAGGGCGAGAGGCTTCGAGCCCCACTACCATTCCCCAAACAGAAGAAGAAGATATTATCAATTCAATACTTTTAGAAGCAATGTAATCATATGGATGGCATTCAAAACAAACAATAATACTTTACTTATAATAAATAATACATTATTCGTAACATTGAAGGCATGGACTAGTTTCTATAACCATCATCTGTTAATGCATTTTAAACATGAAAATGAAAACGTTTATGTTCCCATTTAAGTTTGTGGTAGTTAAATTCTCGTTGGAAAAGGCAATAGTCCCCGTAGATGACTGTCCTTGGTTGGTGCCACTTATTTTTTTTCTTTAAGTTATCCGTTTGGGATCCACAAACATGAACACAGTTTAGCTATTAGTAGAGGTAGTGAAAAATGTGCTAACGAAATTCGCGAATTTTTTTTAATGTCCTTTTTTAATTGCCTAAAATGTAATATTGTCGACGAATTACTCATTATAGTGATGGAAAAAAACCCATTTTTGGGGGGAAAACAGCGAAATTTCGCGAAAATCTCGTGATAGCGGCGAAATAACGAACGAAATTACATTCAAACTGTCAAAACGCGAATTAAATCGCGAAATTGTACCTTTTAGTTTGCAAAATGTAAATTGATGTGGAGGTGCAGTCGCAGTTTTGGTGGGGGATGCCGGTCCAGTACCGATATAACACGCGCGCAGTAGGCGGGGTTAGCCGTGAACGTCACGGGCTTCACACGGAAATATACCTCCAAAATAACGGCGCGTATCACGGCTTCCCAAAAAATAGTATACCAAAATAACAGTGCGTACAATTTTTTTTAAGTGATTTTTTATTTTTTAGTAACGTTTTTTTGACAATGTTTTTTGAATCGCGAAATACGCGAAATTTGGTTTGTTTTTAAAAAACGAAATTTGGGTTTTTATATCACCATTTCTCATTAACCTCTAGCTATTAGCCGAAAACTATTATCCACCCACACCACCCACCCACTCCAATCAGATGAATGAAACCTTTGTAAAAATATTGGTGGTATATATCCAAGTGTAACAAGGTGAAGAATAAAAGATAAAGTTTTGTCTGTTTGTTTGTTGTTTGTTGTAAGAGGTCCAAAACGATAATGTATTGCATTTAGAACCGAGTTCACGTACTCAACATGAATGCTGCTATTTTCCGTACTGTGATTATCTTCAAATCTTGAACTTTATCACACTTCGTAATTTTAATTTTAGGTGTTTTTTATGGAAATCTCGAAAAGCATGGTCTTCGTTCCATTTTCTCATGATCTTCTACTTTTTTAAGCTATGTCCATCATGCCATTCTTATTCAATTTACATGACATAAAGACTAATATATGTCAAACTTTTGGCAACCGTAAGGCTCTTTTTGGCGACCTCTTGTTAAGCTAGTGCAACCGTTTGGCGTATTTTTGTCAATAACTTGGTCTGGTCTTGTAAGGGGTTTCCAAAACAGGTTCCAAAGAGGTAGTATTTTGACACAAAACCGACCTGTTGGCTTACTATTGGCTTCTTCTGACGACTGAAATGAGTGAACTTTTTTGGGGGGGGAGGTGCATGTTTATTAACTAACTGCGTGTTGACTCTTGTTTTCCTTTTGGTAACCAGTTGGAAACTGGTTTTTCTGAGATCTATTAAGAATAGCACTATCAGATCGGGATGAATTGAAAATAAGTAATCTAATCGTAAATGCCATTATTAAAGCAGAATTGCTGGTTTCTCTCTGGGACACATTCACACCTTTTCTTCCAATGACATGCCCCATGTGTGAGCCGAATTAAAACATTGTATGGGCCATTTTAGAATATGTTATTGATGCTGAGTTCAACTTAGTATACTTGGGTAGGAAGCTAATGGCTGATTAAAAAGTCATTCTTCAATGGCACATAGGCTATGTATGTATTTACCAAATTTCAACAATCTTTCATAACATTTCAAACAACACGTTTGGCCGCTATCTTGTGAAATTGTAAAATGGCCCCTATTGGTGTCGTGGGAAAATTCTGAGATAGACCAATATTTCAAATAATTAGGCCATTACATCCCTTATATTTTGTGCCAAATGTTATATGTCTATAATGAAACGTCATATCCGCTCACTATCTGCATGACTAATATGTAAATTTCTATAATCCCACTTTGTTCCCAGAATGACAATTAATTATCATGTACTAATTGGTAATTTCATAGAGAATCCAAATATTCTTCAGATTTATACAACTGAAAGAAACAGTAAGAAAATGTATAAAAACCAAGAGCGTGTAACTATATGCCATATGCCCAAAAGAAGAAATGGCGTCGTAAACATCTTAGGCCGGAACGGCAGATGTCTACCCAAGATTTTTTCTATCCTTAAGGTATACCCTACAGGTCAAAAGATAAAATTCATCCAGTTTCGAAATTCCTGTTGGTATTATGGCCAGGGACTTCACTATATGTTCAAATAACAGGATACTTTAATGTGAATCAACACATACACATGTTTAGTTTTGTAATTATTTGAGGTTTAAAATCTCATTAGATACAAATTCTGTTATAGCCATCTTGTTGCCAATATGCTGACACACATTCGTGATTTTTTTCAAAACATTGTGGTTGATATTGTACACTTGAGATATCCGTAAAGTAAGGCGTAGTTTGGAAAAAGTGGGTTCACAAGGTCTATTTTGACCTATAACTGACTATTACATTGTTGTATTTTTATTTTTGTTGCATTTGTATTGTTGTGAACTTTCTTCTGAATGGAATACAAGTAAAATAAAGTGTCCTCGATTATTTTTCTAACAATTATTTTGGTTTTAGTAAGTCAATGTGCGGCATTAGAAATGAAGCGTCGGCCATCTTTGAAGCGTCGTGACGTATTGTTAGCAGTGAAATTTTTTCTTCAGTTATACAACAATACATGCTCTGTGATGTGTAGAACCGAATTATATGGGTTAGCCCTTGCCCCCCAAGTTGAGCCCAACTTTCGACCGAGATGAACGACTACATCCATTATAGGTAGGATATGCTTCTCAGTGAGAGAGTGTGAATAACTATATCGGACGATTATAGTGATATGTCGTATATTGATATACAATATTATCAACACATAAAGTATCGTTATAACTAAGACTATTGTCCGCAATACTAAGTTGCTAAGTAGTTGGGCTATATTCACGACATCACACTTATGTGCTTGTTATACTTATGGAATGAAGTCCTACCTGTCATTGGTGATTGTAGCAGGAGTACCGGAAGTAGCACTGTCCTGAGATTGTGAAGATCCGAGCTCGGCCTGCGCTGTATCAGTTGAGACCCGACTGCGGGTTGGCCGCATCACTGCAGGGGCAGTGCTAGAAGTTGCATCTTCCACATCCGAATCGTACTCATACAGTCCGCTTGCAGGCTGCAAGTTAATAAAGAAATAAGAAAACAATAGGGATTCAGTCATGTGATGAAATGGGTCTTTGTGTGGATGCTGCTAGTTTCTGAAAAATATCTTATTATTTATTAACAATAAAATTAATAAATGACTACGAGTATAAGCCTCCTAACTTGCCTCGTCAATCTGCACTGGTTTAGAAAATTTGTTCTATTCGAATTTGATCAACGTAACAAAGATCCTTAGTTTTTTTATTAGGCCCTCTGAGGAGCCTAGGCTAGGCTTTACCTTGAACCTTAGAAGTTGCAACACACTCAAATTCTTAGATTAGGCCCTACCTATGCTTTATTAATATAATTCAAATATTTTTGATATGTTCAATACAAACAATGTTCTACAACTAGAACTAGAAAGTTTTGGCCTAGCCTATCGCGGAAATTTATTCCAAATCGAATTATCCGGAACCGGAACCGAACAATCAGATGCTTTACTATCCGGGACCAAACCGAAAAAAAAAATGGAACCTCACACCCCTATTGCATACCTTATCTTTTCGAGCCTTCTTCTTAGTATTGGTAGACGCTTCTTCCGTGTCACTCTCCTCCTCAGTTGAGGCTTCAACGTCGTCATCTTCAGCATCTCGACGTCGCTTTTTCTTTTCCTTCTCCAACACCTAAAATAAACAACATTTAATAGATTTTGCACCAAAATACTAGATTGGTACTACTGGTGCCACCGGCACCAGCCTAAATACTAAATAGTAACATACAGTGTAATAAATTGAGAACATTGTGCAAATACAAAATCGGAAATTCATTCACAGTGTTAATGACGGTACAGTGTCTGTTACGGATGACAGTGGTAACAGTTTTTTTGGCTGTCTTACTTGTTTATCTTGGTTAATATTTAGTAGGCCTATACATAGGACTTCTATATAAGTATAGGTATTACCTATTTCTTTTACAATACTGGTGGAGATGGCAGACAATCCTACCACCCGGTGTTTTTGAGTTGATATAAGGTTTTGACCAAAATGGGGGGGGGGGGGGGGGTTATGTAATGGACCACGTTTATCACAGGATCCGAGCCAGGACTAGGTTGTATGAACTGACCAGAGTCCAGACTAGATTTGCCAAACACCTTGGTCAGCACTGAGTTCAGATCTGTTGAGAAGCCAAGCCAGCTCTATCTGTACCAGACTGAAAGCTTCTGGGAAAAAATTGTTAGATAACCGAGACTGAAAATCCAGTCCAGACTAGAGACGGGGCCAGTTCAGGCTTGGTTTGCGTGATAAACGCAGTCCTATACACCATAAAAATACAGTACCTAATTAGAAGGTTCAGATTGTGTCTACTAATTGGAAGAGGTAGTGAAAAATGGTGATAACGTAATTTGTGAATTATTTTAAATGTCTTTTTTATTAGGGCTGGACAAAAAAAATTGTTATTTCGATGATATCGATAATTGAAAATATTTTCAATGTCGATTTTGATTTCATATCGAAACATCGAAATTTACTAAAAAAATTCTAAATTTCGTAATTTTGGTGGAGGTGCCGGGTAGGTAGTCTATATTAAATTAACCTGGCTGGTGCATTTGGTGGAGGTGCCGGGTCATAAAACGTGATTTTGAGATCGTTAAAGAGGTTTATTTATGGTGATACCTTATCATTTATCAACCCTATTTGGCCACAAATTATGAAAAATAAACCCACTCTTAAAAAAAAAAAAAAAAAAAATGATTTTTGAAAAAAAAAAAATTTGCAAACAATAACATTTTGATGTATTGATTTGATATCATACCGAAATTTTTCGTGTGATATCGATAATTGAATAATATGTCATAGCCCAGCCCTACTTTTTATTGCCTAAAACTAAAATGTAATATTGTCGACAAATTACATCCTTTAGAGATGGAAAAAACATATTTTGAGCGCAAATTTCGCGAAATCTCGCGTATAGCGAGAAATAACGAACAAAATTGTATCAAACTGATCAAAACGCGAATTAACTCGCGAAGTTGAACCTTTTAGGTCCAGAATTTCAATGTCTAGTTAAAATTTATCTGCCAGTTAGTCTCTCAGTAAATATTTACAAGCTTCTGATTGGTGGTTGCCATAGTGAAAACAAGTTATGTGTCAGTTAAATTTACTTGCCACTTTAACTGGACATTGAAATACCGGGCCTTAGTGTGCAAAATGTAGGGGGATGGTGGAGGTCCTGGTCCACACCGAATATTACGCGTGTCGTGTGGTAGGCGGTACAGTAAACAGACGATAACGCAACAGCGTACTGCGACGTCACAGGCTTCACGGTAATAGACCGCCAAAATTACGGCGCGTAGCATGGACTCTGGAGAAATAGTCCACCAAAATAACGGTGAGTTCTAATATTTATTTTTTGTTGGGAATCGATTCTGAATCGATTCTTGGGTCACAACTCACAATGATCGATTCTAACTTTTTGGAATCGATGTCGTTCCCAACTTAAGGGGCTCCGTTTTTCTTTCTTTGTTTGTATTTTTTTAACTTTTTTTTTTAAATTAAAAAATTGCAGAAAACACAATTTTTTTAAACGATTTTTGTCCACCATTTTACTTTTCATTAGCTTTACTAATTGGGCTTTGCACTGCCACTTTCTCACACTCATAGTGCCGTTTTAGTACAAGCCCAGTCTAGATGATCCACAATGCTGTGCCCAAAGAACTACGCAGAGTGTCTTTCAGGCACGGCCTACTATTTGGATGATTCATAGCAGTTAGGGCCAGTACTACGGTGGCGCGACCTGCTAAAAGCTTTGCATGAAAAGTCTAATTAAGTTAAATACGTACTAGGTACATTGGACCGGAGAATGACAAATGAGCCATTTGGCCTTTTCCACACTTCTTTGTAAACCTACACCAACTATTAAACCCACACACAGCCATGACACTTATTTATTGTAGGCAGCTCTAACCATCCTGTCTTTACTTTCTTACCTTCTTGAAGTATGCAAACTGTACAAGTTCAATAGCTGCTTGTGCATCATCAACTGTGACCGTTCGGGATAGTCGTGCCTTGGCATGTGCAGTTGACAGACGGATGAAGGTCTCCAAAGTACGAGCTGTCACTGGCTGAGTCTAAAAACCAAGAATGCAATGTCAACAATAATACCAGTAGGCCTAGTACCTACATAGAAGCTCTACACCCTGGTGAAAATTCTTGTCAAGATCTTGCCAAGAACTTGTATTAAGTAAGATCTTGCCAAGAACTTGTGTTAAGTAAGATCTTGGCAAGATCTTGCATTGAAATTCAATCTTGTTTATTTCTTGTCAAGATTCTTGACAAGAATATTCTTGGCAAGATCTAGGCAAGAACTTGGTTAGAAACAAGATATAAACAAGATCTTGTCAAAATCTGCCACCTGGTGTTAGCATCTTAAACCTCATCACTAACAGTTACATTACAATCAAACAAGCCATGCAAGCCTACATTTGTGCTGTCTCATTGTTTCAGTTTATTTAGAACTAGAGTAGACAGTTGACAAAGGCCACATACACATAAATAGATACAGATAGCTGCTATGTATTTTACAGGCCTCAGACTATGCGAGTATTTACAATAGTAAGCTTAGATGACAGTTGATTAAAAGTCTTATGCCTTGCACTATATGGCTAGGCCTGTGTTTGCCCTAGGACCTAACCGAATAGTGTTCTTGGTCTCATTACTTGGTCTTGTTCTTATTCTTGGTCTGATTCCTGGTCTTGTTACTAGATTGCTTCATGCATTTTATCTTTAATTTATTTATGCAATTTATCGGACGTATCGTCAACAGCCGCCATGTTCTAGTACCAAGATCAAAATCAAGTGTCCTTTTTCGATTCTTTTTCTCATTCCCAGATTTCGGCGAGTCTCGACCGTGCGCTCGACTATTCGGATGCTACTAGCTACCTCATGGATATCATGACGCGTAACGGTGACGTAAAACGAGAATAAGACCAGGGAATGAACGCGTTTTGCCACTATTCGGATAGCTCCCTAGCCTACAGGCAAGCCTACTTGCTTTATGTTCTTGTTCACAGGGCCTAGATTAACAAGCCACGGATAAACATCTAATAAGGTGGCATAGTGTGTATCGAAATTGCATCAAGTAGGCCTACCGCATAAATAGACCAACCACAATCTTGTCAAGATTTTACAAGATCTTGGCAAGAATAATACAAGATCTTACAATACAATCTTGCCAAGATCTTGTCAAGATCTTGACATGAATTTTCACCAGGGCAGGCCTCTTTCTAATGTTGCCAACAGCTTAATATTGCCTGGCCCTCTCCCTTTCACATAGAGGTGTGTGGGCCCCACCATTTCGGGTCGGTCGGTCAAATTAAAAAAAAGGTACCTATCCAATTTCCGGGTAACAAAAAAAATCAACAAGTTTGTGTAGGCCTACAGGATAATTGAGCTGAAATTTGGAATGAAAATTCAAATCTACAATATAATAATTTATGCATGTCCCCTCTGCGACACATTTGAAAAAATCATATTTAATAAAGAGGCTGAATGTAATTATTTATATATTCACTTTTGTAAAGGCTACCAATGGCAATCGATACAGGATTACATGTTGATTGATGATAAAAATGAATGGTATGATATTTATGTTACAATTATGAGTAAGTTAAAGTTTGTCCCCCCCCCAAAACATTGGCTTTATTGTGACCATCACCTGCAAACTGAAGTAAAATACGAGTAATTTAGATTCAACATGTTGGAAAGTTTAAAAATGTAGGCCTACTTACCCTAGCAATATCAGTGTCCAAGGTATCCTGCGAGCGAATTCGAGCAAATTCCTCTGCAATTACTGTAGATGCCTCTTCAGTCAGTGTTGGTTTCATGCACTTGGCAATGTGGATATATTTCCTCATAAACTTGATGCTCACAATCTTGTCTCTAGAAAGATTATTTACAGTATTTTATTTTTTTCTCCGTAATTTGTACACATGAATATGAAAAAAATTACAGCTTCAGGATGTGATTCCCATATTTTCTCGATTGTAAGTCGCACATAGAATCAAAAAGTGAATGGCATAAAACTGGCCTGTGCAACCACACTGAACTCTCAATACTACGTGGTACAAGCATGAATACCTGCCAGATGTTGAGAAGTGCAGTCGTCCGGCCGCCATCTTAGCCGTACTAATTTAGACTAAATAAATAAAACGTTAACTAACGTGTGAAAAGATTTCCCGCAGACAGCTAAATTGTGTCTGAAAGGAATTATTAAACGAGTGAGCGTAGCGAACGGAGTGATCTCCATTCAACTTAAATGGCGGTCAATCGTTAGTCTGCGTGCGTGTGATGTGAGTGCGTGTTGTACGTTGAAAATCAGCCGAATCGCTGAACAGATTGCGCTGAAATTTTAAACAGACATCCGGTACGAGTTTATTGAGAACTGCTAATAAAATCAGCAAGATTTATTGCGATTTAACTACAGATAAGAACTACGTAGAAATTTTAGCAATTTTGATTTTAAGA